>VMBQ01002209.1:7820-60269 GCA_007657795.1 Dreissena rostriformis
AAAAATAGGTCCGTTTCCGGTCTCCTTGGAAAAAAAAACAGGGTCGGTAAAACAGGGTCGGTAGGTAGGTATTTTTTTTTTTTTTTTTTTTTTGGAAATTGGGAATTTTTAAGGAAATTTTGGGGAAAAAGTATACTTTTTGCCATTGGGAATATAGCCGTAATTCGGCTATTAAATCGGGCAAAAAAAACCCTGGTGTGAAAGATAAGCTCTTGACGTCACAGCATCTGTTTCAAGCTTGGTTAGGCGCAAACACACTAGATTGAAATCAAAAGCAGCAATATTTGTTTTTGTGTCGCCTGGCTGGTCGGGGACATATACAGTCAAGTTACCATTACCGGATCATTACCCATAGCGGATCACTATGATGTTTAAGACTGCGTCTCGAGATAAATAGTTGACATTTTTAGATGATATTTTGCAAACAGCATCTTCAAGGCCTGTTCTTTAATACGCATTGATTGAGTTGTAATCGGAGCTACTCATTGTCAAACATTTCGGTATGTTTTGCTGACATGTATATACGACTTTGTTGACTTCCGTCTCATTTACAAATCGAGGTTGAACATTATTCACGTCCACATGCTATAACTCTGTTGAAAAGTAAGAAGTTTTCGGTAATGCATCAATTTAAAGGCCATTTAGTAGTCTTTCTGTCTGCAAAAGTCCATTTCAGTTTTGATTTGTGTTTAAGATTTTGCAACACCTTAAATGAAATGAAGAATTATGGCAATAACGGATCAAGCGTGATTATATGCGTATTGGTAATATATTATATTAAAATATATGCAAATCTTGTTGATTCTTTCAATAAATGATCTCAATCTTAATGTTTTAGTTATGTTCCATGTTCAATATCGATGATTAGATATGATTCAAACAATTTACATGGTTTATAAGATGCCCATATCTTTTTGATCTATTTAGGATTTTCAACGGATAATTCACACAAGAACACCATGCGTAAAGTGTAGATACAAGAACACATATATAAAACAATTAATAACAAAAAAAAAATGAATATAATTTATAACTGGCGATGTAACTTGGTCATTGTAAACAACACAGTTCATGTTTCGACGGTTCAAATAGCGTGTTAGATGCCCGCCAGAGTGGTTTCAATCATGTGATCCGCTATGGCTGCAACTGATCCGTTAATGCATGAATTCTGAGGCGCAAAAAGGGTTTCACAAATACATTTTGCCTGCGTTTAAAAATAAGACTATGTGCTGAAACAGTAAGTTAAGGTAATATTGTATCACACTGGTGTAAAAGAAGTCTCACAACGTTTATTGATTTTCACCAGAACAACTTTATTACGCTACTGATCCGGTAATGGTAACTTGACTGTAGGTGTTACTTCGTCGGCGGCGGCATCACACTTTTCCAAAAAGGCTCATAACTTCTGTGTTCCTTCAGATATTGCTTTCATATTTGGTATGCATGTGTATCTGGACAACACCTTTCCATGCGCATGAAATTGTTTCACTTGTGGGCCGCATTCAGGTTTCGAAATCTGCGACTTCGATTAAAAAAAAGCTCATAACGTCTGTGTCCCTTCAGATATTGCTTTCATATTTGGTAGGCATGTGTATCTGGACAAGACCTTTCCATGCATACAAGTTTTGACCCCTGTGACCTTGAACTAAGGGTCCGCGTTTAGATTTCGAAATCAGCGACCGCGACCCAAAAAAGGTTCATAACTACTATGTCTTGAGCTTTACTTTAAACATTAATTATTTTGATTGATTTTTGTTATGTCATCTACGATGCCGGAGGCATATAGCGTCTGTCCTTTCGTCCGTCCGAAAAATCTTGGTTAACCCATTTTGACCGTTTCGTCTGACATCAATACCGCTTGCTACATAGCTTTGATACTTTTTGATAACCAATTTCTTGGTTAACCCATTTACCATCAGGCGACACATCCAACTCGCCGAGTTCTAGTTAATCTTCTAAATTCGTTGATAATGATTTTTTATTAGCTCTACTGGCGGAAGGCCTGAAGAGCTTATGTGATGGCATGGTTTCCGTCGTCCGTCCGTCCGTCCGTGTGTGTGTGTGTCCGTTAACTTTTTTCTTGTTTACGCGATAAAGTCCACAGTTTTCGTCCGATTCTTTTCAAACTTGTTCAGTGTCTTTATATTCATGAGGACTCGAACCCTATTGAAAATGGGTTACATCAGACCGTCCGTCTGCCGTCCGTGCGTGCGTCCGTCCGTGCGTTAGACTTTCTCTTGTTTACGCGATAAACTCCACAGTTTTCATCCGATTCTTTTCAAACTTGTTCAGTGTCTTTATATTCATGAGGACTCGAACCCTATTGAAAATGGGTTACATCAGACCGTCCGTCTGCCGTCCGTGCGTGCGTCCGTGCGTGCGTTAGACTTTTTCTTGTTTACGCGATAAACTCCACAGTTTTCATCCGATTCTTTTCAAACTTGTTCAGTGTCTTTATATTCATGAGGACTCGAACCCTATTGAAAATGGGTTACATCAGACCGTCCGTCTGCCGTCCGTGCGTGCGTCCGTGCGTGCGTTAGACTTTTTCTTGTTTACGCGATAAACTCCACAGTTTTCATCCGATTCTTTTCAAACTTGTTCAGTGTCTTTATATTCATGAGGACTCGAACCCTATTGAAAATGGGTTACATCAGACCGTCCGTCTGCCGTCCCTGCGTGCGTCCGTGCATGCGTTAGACTTTTTCTTGTTTACGCGATAAACTCCACAGTTTTCATCCGATTCTTTTCAAACTTGTTCAGTGTCTTTATATTCATGAGGACTCAAACCCTATTGAAAATGGGTTACATCAGACCGTCCGTCTGCCGTCCCTGCGTGCGTCCGTGCGTGCGTTAGACTTTTTCTTGTTTACGCGATAAACTCCACAGTTTTCATCCGATTCTTTTCAAACTTGTTCAGTGTCTTTATATTCATGAGGACTCGAACCCTATTGAAAATGGGTTACATCAGACCGTCCGTCTGCCGTCCGTGCGTGCGTCCGTGCGTGCGTTAGACTTTTTCTTGTTTACGCGATAAACTCCACAGTTTTCATCCGATTCTTTTCAAACTTGTTCAGTGTCTTAATATTAATGAGGACTCGAACCCTTTTGAAAATGGGTTACATCAGACCGTCCATGCGTGCGTCCGTTAGACTTTTTCTTGTTTACGCGATGAACTCCACAGTTTTCATCCGATTCTTTTCAAACTTGTTCAGTGTCTTTATATTAATGAGGACTCGAACCCTATTGAAAATGGGTTACATCAGACTGTCCGTCCGTGCGTGCGTGCGTTAGACTTTTTCTTGTTTACGCGATAAACTCCACAGTTTTCATCCGATTCTTTTCAAACTTGTTCAGTGTCTTTATATTAATGAGGACTCGAACCCTATTGAAAATGGGTTACATTAGACCGTCCGTCCGTGCGTGCGTCGGTGCGTGCGTAAGACTTTTTCTTGTTTACGCGATAAACTCCACAGTTTTCATCTGATTCTTTTCAAACTTGTTCAGTGTCTTTATATTAATGAGGACTCGCACCCTATTGAAAATGGGTAACATCAGAGTAAAAAGTCCAGAATTATCTCCCCTTGAATTTGTATTGGTCCGAGGCGTTTAAGTAGGTTGTTTAATTGGTTGCAATTATTAATTTAAAATTAAATAAAATATAAGCCATCTGATAATTCATTTGGCAAGGATGAAAGGATTTGTGTTTTCAGTATTCCCTTGCATGTTGACTTTCCATTCCATTCCATTGACATTCCAGCCAGTAGAGCGATTCAGGCCCTCATGGGCCTCTTGTTAAAAATACCAATGCAAATTAAAAAAATGAGCATCTTTTTTTATGGGGAAATGCGGTTTCCCGTTATTCCAAAACAAGGCTGTATTACAGCCAGAGCTCCTGATAAGCATTTATTCTAAAGTCTAATTTTGGCAAGCCAATGAAACTGTCAACAATGTTAACATTAGTTAATGAGTTGAAATAACGTGTTGTAAAATTAATATCTCCTATTATTAAATATTATAATGTTACATTTTAAAGCCCCTATAACGCTCAAAATAAACGGAAATTTCATAAAATATTCTTAAAATAAAGTTAACACATAAACAATCAGTGTTCCTTATAGCAATAGCCAAAATGTCAACGCTAGATGTGTTCTGGTAACAAAGATTTGATTGTTTATGTGTTTACTTTATTTAAAGAAATATTTTCAATCCATGCGAAAGACGTCGGACCTCGGACAAATGCGATAAAATTTGACGATATTATTACCCAAACTGTAGGATCTCGTGTCCGACAAAAAAACAAAAACAAAGTGTAAAACTTTGATTAAAAAGGAACATGAAACTAGGAATATGTAAAAAAAAAGAAAGAAAAAGGACTAGTTTATTAGATTAGATTATTATACCCCCACAAACGAAGTTTAGGGGGTATATAGGAGTGAGCTTTTCGGTCTGTCGGTCCGTATTGGTTGTCCGCTCTCTAACTCAAGTTGTTTTCATCCGATCTTCACCAAACTTGGTCAGAAGTTGTATCTAGATGATGTCTAGGTCAAGTTAAAATATGGGTCATGCCGGGTCAAAAACTAGGTCACAGGGTCACTTAGTGCGTTTACACATGCAAAATATTCTGTGTCAATGCGGCATGTGGGGGGTATTCGTCATGTCTGTGACAAAGCTCTAGTTTAACTTTAAAATACATTTTACCAACCAGTGAAACTGGCAGTCTTTGCTGGTGACGTAACAAACTCCAAGCGTGCTTTTTTAGAACCAGTCAAATTTTGCACCTTGTTTCGTGACGTTGGACACACATCATTGAGCAGTTTAATTGAATTTTACTGGTTTTAAAGGTATTTTCTATTCTTTGGGTAAAGAAGAACGAGGTTCTGATAAAATCTGGTGAGGTCCGATAAATTTTAAAAGTTATCAGACCTCATGACCAACAAGTTTGTTTCGTCTTTTGCATAGGTTGATATTTTACTAAATTTGTGTTGCTTTTGAAATTATAGAGGCTTTAAACACAAGAATGGATTTATGCTACTTCATGATGATAATGTTTATTTAGACTCTTGAAATGTGTCAATATAAATTATTGTTAATATTATTTTGGACAAACATCGGCTCCGTATTTATTCCAAGCAACGAAATTTAAAATCTTTAAAGGACTTGTCAAGTAAATACCCTCCATGTCCAATGTCATTTATATAATGTAGCTATGTTTGATGCTTTCAGGCTACATCTTGCTCGGAAATCCCAGTAAAACCAGTAGTGGAAACACTGCCACAATAGTGGTAAGGTATCCTGAAACCAAATCTTCAGTTCTAAAAATTATGTTATGTATTATACCATTACAATCAAAATCATGATAAAGTGGCCTTACATTATTAAACTTTTCTTAAATGTAAATCTAAACTTATAAGTCAAAACTGTATGGTACATTTTATAAAACCACACCTGGCCTGGAAATTTTAGTGCCGTAGGTCAGTTTATTTCTTATGGTTGTAAACCCTACTGTTCATGCTTAACAATAATTTGTTCATATGTTGTGTTATTAAAGTAAGAAATTCCCAATTCTACATTGTGTAAGGATGACTTGACATGTAAAAATATTATATTTAATAACTACAAGTTACATGTATAGTGTTAGTTAGAATAGTCTCTTCGTTCTACGTTACAGCTAATTGCATTTGTTTTTAATTTTTCTCAGCAACAAAATGACACTCACATTCAGTTGGAGGTGCAAGGAAAGGACAAGAATAAACCACAGATGATGTACATGTGCAGTGCTGAAGGGTGCGGGAAAGTGTTCAAAAACATGTCCAAGTTGACTGTTCATGTCATGACCCATTCGGGAGAGCGGCCATTCAGGGTATCATTATGCATACATTTTCAATCATCATAATCTCAAAGATCTTGTCAGCTTTTCTCTTTTTTTCACTTTTAGTGCAGGCTTTTATTCTTGTGAAGTATCATCTCGAATTCAGGTCAAACTGGCCCAAAACCATGACTGCCATTTATCAAACGGGCCGTAAACCATAACCGCCATTTACCAAACCAGCCCAAAACCATAAGAGCCATGTACCAAAGGAGACTTGGTAGTTATCAGCCCATATTCACTTATAAAAACATTTATTGTCTCAAACTTAGACTATTTTATGTGCATATTTATTCTTATCAGTGAGAGTCAAAGCATATCAATGAGGCAGTCAAAATTTCTTTATAAAAAGAAATGTTTTAACATAAATAAACTACTCAAAATTAGACTATTTTATGTCTGCCAGTGTACAGAGCCTGGGTGTGACTGGGCATTCACAAAGCTGTACAAGTTGAAACGTCATCAGGAGTCCCACAAGGGCAGCAAGGAGTTTCAGGTAAGCCTGTAGGCAAAGAGAATACACTAGATTGGTACATGTGTATTGAGGAAAGTGAAGTTAATTAAGCAAGGCCTAGAAAACATAAATCATGAGCTTTGTAGGTTAGTATTGAATAAAGAGGAAATAATTTAGCGAGGGCTAGAAAACATAAATCATGAGCCTTGTAGGTTTTGTTTTGAATAAAGAGGAGTTAATTTAGCGAGGTCTAGAAAACATAAATCATGAGCCTTGTAGGTAAGTATTGTATAAAGATAAGTTAATTTAGCGAGGGCTAGAAAACATAAATCATGAGCCTTGTAGGTCACTATTGAGTAAAGAGGAGTTAATTTTAACAGGGCTAGAAAACATAAATCATGAGCCTTGTAGGTTAGTATTGTATAAAGAGGAGTTAATTTAGCGAGGCCTAGAAAACATAAATCATGAGCCTTGTAGGTTAGTATTGAATAAAGAGGAGTTAATTTAGCGAAGGCTAGAAAACATAAATCATGAGCCTTGTAGGTTAGTATTGAATAAAGAGGAGTTAATTTAGCGAGGGCTAGAAAACATAAATCATGAGCCTTGTAGGTAAGTATTGAATAAAGAGGAATTAATTTAGCGAGGCCTAGAAAACATAAATCATGAGCCTTGAAGGTTAGTTTTGAATAAAGGGGAGTTAATTTAGCGAGGGCTAAACAACATAAATCATGAGCCTTGTAGGTTAGTATTGAATTGTTGCCGGATGAGCGTTTAGGGTTCTTTCGACCAACATGTGAAGTTTCTAAATATATTATATTTACAATTAAACATCATAAATATACATGTTACTAGCATGAATCATATGCAAAGAATGACATACATGTACTAAATAGGCATTCATGCACTCAGATGCGGTTGAGTGATTTAACTCATGTGTGACAAGCCAATTAACGTATAAAAGTGTTAGTAAAAAGAGTTCAACTTTCTACTCAGTCTCTATAAACTGGAAACTAATCAAATACTACAAAAGAATGCTACTAATCCTATTTACTGTTAAAATCTACTTTGTCCAATCATTGAAATGAGAGCAATGTTTCCTTTAAAAAATAATATACTTCCAAGCCTGTTCAATATCATTTAGAATAAATATATTTATGAAATATATTTAAAGGGAGACTGTACGATTTTCATATGTGTTAAATTGTAATATACTGATAAAAATATGTTACAATAACACAAAATAGGCAAGAAAAATTATACATTGAAGACGAATTTCATAAAATGCAGCAAAGACAAGTTAGCGCTGGTTAAAGCCGATGCCGACACTTTAACTCGTATTTGCTTGGAAACAAAATTGTGTCTTTGTGTGGTATGAACGAATCTGCACTAAAACTAGATTTAGATTCACATTGTACATGCATGATATATATGCTGGCAAATTCGACTGGAAGCCTTTTTCGATTTCAGAATTAAATATCTGGCTTATTTCGCATTTTTCAACACATGTTCTTCTTAACTTTTATTTTGATTTATATTGAAATATATGTTTAATAAGTTTTTTACACATTTTATATAAATTCATAAATATTTGACAAAATCGTACAGTCTCCCTTTAAAACAACGACAATTTTAATACGTCTACAACAGAATAAAGCGGAGTTAATTTAGCGAGGGCTAGAAAACATAAATCATGAGCTTTGTAGGTTAGTATTGTATAAAGAGGAGTTAATTTAGCGAGGACTAGAAAACATAAATCATGAGCCTTGCCAAGTTGTTCTAGATTTTTTCCTGCGAGGCAAATCAACTTTTTTATTTATTATAATTGCTTTCTATTTATTTTTTTGAAAAGCCACGAAAATTATCGTCCGACGAATAATATTGGTTTTAAGGTAGCTGCAAGAAAGCATTATCAACCTAATGAATTACTCCTTCCAGCTAGGCTTGTTATCTATTCTGTACCACTGATTCCTTCTTCCAGGTATGCTAGAGAGTAGGGAAGTATTCAGTGCTTTCCACAGGCCATTTAACGGTCCCTCACTGGGGCACTTGATTTTCGAAATCAGAGTCCGCGGGGGGCCTGAAATTTTCTGATCAGTGTATTTTCGCAGCTAGCCATTCTTAAGATCAAAGCGATATCGACTTCACAGAAAATTTTGAAAGCCGATTTACGATCCTTTGTCGCTTTGCCCAACTAAAGCCCGCCTAAAGGCGGAGCGTCGTTGTATTGGAAAATCAATATTGGCCAATGAGAGCGCACGCTTTGTATGAGCGACAGCAGTTGTAGGCTGGCAATACCTGTAGTTAAATCATGCAGACAACTTGTGGCGTACATGTAATTGCCACAGAAACCTTGGCCAGTTACTTAAAAGACTGATGATGGCAACCGGCTGTAATCCTCATGGAAATCGTGCCTTTCATGCATAATACTGTCAAAACATTCATTCGAATCGTAAAGTGTTTAAACAAATTTTCGTCGAATTCATTAATGTTTTGTTGAAATCTCAAATAAGCATAATTAAATTTGTTATCTGAAACCCACTCCTGAATGTCGATGTTAACTAGGGCTGTGACGAATCAAAGCAAAATGTTTGGATCCGGATCCGAATCCAAATAAGGTTTCTTGTAGTTTTTCGGATCCGGATCCCTCAGATAAGAAAAAAATAGAATTTTCTGTCTAAATTAAAGAAATCAATGTTTTAGAAGTATAATTTGACTAAAAAAAACATTTATAACAAAAAACATAACAAAGTTCTCGTTTAACATCTTTTTTTCTGCAAAAAAAAAACAACAATTCACAAACAGTTCAATGTATGACTCTAACTTGAAATGGTATTCTGGTGGTTGACATATGTTTACCTTTTTAGTTGGTCTAAACAAAATATAGCATAATACAAGAAACCTTAAGAGCTGGAGAATAACAACTAGATAAAGATTAACTACACCAGAGGAAATCAAGAATCAATACAGCACTAATAAAAATATATTTTAACTTAAACGAAACCTTAACAACTTTTCTGCTTTCACGTACACGCCAAAATACTCCCATACTGGGGAAGACAATCCAGACTCGTAAATTTTCCGACCCGACATGTCGCGAAAATTGGTACTTTATGCAATAACAGCTGAAGGATCTCGAATGATCTGCTATTTGGCTGTCACACGTCCATAAATATCAACTATTATACGTACCTTTTATTAGCTCACCTGTCACGAAGTGACATGGTGAGCTTATGTGACCGTGTGATGTCCGGCGTCTGTCGTGCGTCCGTCAACAATTTGTTTGTGTAGAAAGTAGAGGTCACAGTTTTCATCCAATCTTTATGAAATTTGGTCAGAATGTTTATCTTGATGACATCTGGGTTGGGATTGTATTTGGGTCATCTGGGGTCAGAAACTAGGTCACTAGGTCAAATAATAGAAAAACCTTGTTTAGACAATAGAGGTCATAGTTTTCATCTGATCTTAATGAAATATGGTCAGAATGTTGATAATATCTGATTTTGGATCGTATATGGGTCATCTGGGGTCAAAAATTAGGTCACCGGGTCAAGTCTAGTAAAAGGTGAGCGATTCAGGGCAATCATGGCCCTATTGTTTTATAAACAGAACCAGTCTGTATAAAAAACAGAGCTAGGTTACATACAACTATGAAAATTAATGTTCGGAACCGAAATTTCCAGGGGTGGATCCGTACCCGCGAATCTGACATTGGATCCGGTATCATCGGATATTTCGGGTACCCGTCACAGCCCTAATGTTAACGCGCTGGTAATCAGAAACACACTTCCGAATGTAAATGTTAACGCGACGTTAACATATTATCCCCCGCAAAAGGCGGAGGGATATTGTTTTGGCGTTGTCCGTCCGGCTGTCCGTCCGTCCGGCACTTTTGTGTCCGGATCAATATCTTGGAAGTGCTTTGGCGGATTTCATTGAAACTTGGTATGAGTATATATATGCATAAGAAGATGATGCACGCCAAATGGCATTGTACACCATCTGTTAATAATGGAGTTATGGCCCTTTGTATCTTGAAAAAATGCTTTTTACTATAGGCACTTTTGTGTCCGGAGCCATATCTTGGAAGTGCTTTGGCGGATTTCATTGAANGTTTTACTGGATGTAGGTCGGTCAGTCTGTCGGTAAACCAGTTCGTTTCCAATCACTAACTTGTGAACGCATTGACCAATTGGCTTGATACGTCCCATGAGCATTGGTCTTTGCCAGAAGATGACACCTATTGAAATTGGGGTCATTAGGTCAAAGGTCACTGTCACACTAAGAACATCTAACAACGATTAATCGATTTTATTTGATCATGGTGACATCACTAGTTATAATACTATAATATTTTCAACCCATTTACTATAACGATGATTTAACAGAAGTGCATAATTCTGTGTCAACTAAAAACTTATTTAAGTGGCTAAGTCACACTAATATGATAAGATAAACTCTTATAGTCAGTTTTGTTGAAAAAAATCTTTTGTCAAGGCCCTGTTTGGGGGGGGGGGGCATCTGTCTCTGATCGCGGAGCTCTTGTTTAATAAAATTTAATATTTTAAATTATTGTGTCTTTAACAATTCTGCCGGTTAATTGAGGAGTGCATAGCATTTACCATGGATCACCCAGTGTTTCTGTGTACATTGTGTGTACTGCATATAGGATCAACATGAAAACAGGATACTATTACTGGCAAAACTTGATATTTGCCTTATTCTAATTTCAGTTTAAAAGTAGCATGTTTAATCTAGTCTCATAAGATTGCAGGTTAACGGAGGACTATGTAGCATGCGCAATAGATCACACGGTGTACTACAATGTGTTACTGGACAAACCTTGGTATTTGACTCTTGATTATTTGTGTTGTGTTCTGAGAAAACTGGGCATAATGCTTGTGCATAAATTGTCATCCCAGATAATCAGGGACGACAATTTCCGCTTTTATGGAATTTTTCGTGTAAATTATGTCTCTTCTTAGCAAAAATCCAGTTTAGGCGGAAAGTGTCGTCCCGGATTAGCCTGTGCGGACTGCACAGGCTTATCTGGGACGACACTTTACGCACATGCATTTTCTCAGAACGCAACACATTAACATGTTAACTGAAATTCTTGTCTCACACCACTGCAGGTTAATGGAGGAGTACATTGCCTGCACGATGGACCACCCAGTGTACTACAAGCACATGTTGCTACCGGAGGAGCTGGAAGACTTGGGTATGGATGCCCACATCTTCGAGCAGGCCAATCTTAAACAGGAACTGGAGCGGCAAGAAAACACAAGAACTTATGGTATAAAGCTATGGGTGAAACAGTCGGGACTGGTAATTTTGTAATGAGACATAAGATTATAAGACAAAAAGAGCCATATCAAAAGGCATATAACATGGTCAATTATCAAAATTGTGTAATTTTAGACATCACATGCAAGTTTTTTTCCCATGTTTGTGAAGCGGCCTTAGCCCCCTCATTTTGTGAAAAAATGTGTCACAAACTGTTCAAAATTATGGAGAAAAAAAATGAGTCACAAACTTTTCAGAATTGTGAAAAAAAATGAGTCGCCAACTTTTTAAAATTGGGAAAATTTGAGTCGAGATCTTCTTGACTTTGTGAAAATTTGAGTTGCAAACTTCTCAAAATTTGTGAAAAATGGCCGTTCTCTAAGAAAGAAAAAAGCCCTTCGCTTGCGGTAAACACAATATACAGCCTTCACAATAGTTGAGTTGAGATCGTTAAATTTTGTTTATTTGAAATACAGTGAATATTATTCTATTACACAGACAGTTAAAGATAATATTAAAATATCTTAAAAGAGGGTAAAATGCATGTGCGTAGAGGGTTGTCCAAGATTAGCCTGTGCAGTTTGCACAGGCTAATCAGGGACAACACTTTCCGCCTAAACTACATTTTTGCTAAGAGGAGACTTTCTTTCAACAAAATATATCATAAAAGTGTTAAGTGTCGTCCCTTATTAGCCTGTGCGGACTGAACAGGCTAATCTGGGATGACAATTTACACACATGCATTAGACCCCCTTTTCTCAGATTATTATATAATGTATATTAATAGTCCAATATATTATTAATGCTTGTTCGATTACTGTGAGCAGTGGTCAGGTGTATTTATACATTAAGACATGGCCATCATGGCCTTTCTTTACTTGCAGATTGATCAAAGTTCTGCAGGTGTTGGTGTTTCTGTGGTGAAATTGTAGAAACATCTTACTATTAAACATATTACCGGTATTTGCATGTTAACAAGTAATAAAAATGTTTGTTTCAGGAAAAGACACGGTTGTATTTCTTACAGAGGCTGAGAACAAAATACCAAGCACGGTGAAGATACCTAAGCACACAGATCTGGAAGAGTTTCGAGGTAGGTGCTGTTTGACTGCTTGACATCCTGTACTGGGCAGGGAACTGTTACTAATTTAGGTAATACAAGACCAGATTTAAATGTTCCAACGCGCTTGGTGCAGTAGTTATATGTTGCAAATTCGCCCCCTGTTTTCAAGAAGAATTATATATTTGAAGAATTAACATGTGTAAGTACATTCAAAATTTATCGGAAAATTCTCAAGTCATTTAAAGCTTAATGAAGCATTTATTTTTAGCTCGGCTGTTTTCGAAGAAAACCCGAGGTATTGTCAAAGCCAGCTCGTCCACGTCGTCCGAAAACTTTAACATTGGCCATAACTTTTGCAATATTNAAAAGTGATTGTTTTATTCCCAATGATGCTGATGCTGAGGGAATAATTGTTATTACCAAACATTTCAAAAGTGATTGTTTTATTCACAATGATACTGGTGCTGAGGGAATAATTGTTGTCACCAAACTTTTCAAAAGTGATTGTTTTATTCCCAATGATGCTGCTCATTACTGGAACCATGTTCTGAGTATTAAGAGTGCTAGTGGTGGCTAAAGTACCCTCATCTTAGGAAATTGGTCCTAACCTGTGTCTGTCTACCACATGGAAATGCTGATGTAGAAAGAAGTCTCTCAATAAATTAGAAGCTGTTGACACCAGAAAGGAGTTTATTATCTGAAGAATCNAATATGGCGGCGCCCATATTATCGATTCTGGGATTGTCTATTGCTTAGTATGTACCAAGAGTATATCTTGCTCAAACACTGGAGTAATACAGCTCATTGGCCATGCTGATGGCCAGAAACACAGGGATGCAATGAAACAGCGAAAAGATAAAACTCAAAAACTGTTGTTCGAGTCACCAGTACCAAGTACAAATGTACAAATACCTCTAAGCAAGGAGGTGGCGATTCTGAAAAACCAAAATGTTTTCTGCAGCAATTTTCTGTAAATGACCAATGGAGGGCTTATCAGAATTGATCATTACTGGAGCCATGTTCTGAGTATTATGAGTTCTAGTGGTGAGCTTAAGTACCCTCATCTTAGGGCATTGGTCCTAACCTGTCTCTGTCTACCACGTGGAAATACTGATGTAGAAAGAAGTCTCTTAATAAATAAGAAGCTGTTGACACCAGAAAGGAGTTTATTATCTAAAGAATCAGTAAATGGATTGAGATTAACTAGGGATGCAATCTCTATGTACAAGAATAGTTTTGACACCCATATTTCCAAGGACCTTTTAAGTCATGTCAGACTTGCCAACAAGAAATACAAAGAGAGTGTAGAAGCTGAAAAGTCAGAGGCTCTATTGCTAGAGACAAAAAGAAAAGAGGCTGCTAAACTGCAACAAATGGAGAAAGAGAAACTTGAAAAAAGCAGCTCAGCAAAAGGAAGCTTGATGATAAGGAAAAGGAAGTGAAGAAAAATGAATCAGAATTGAAAATTGATATTGAAAAGGCAANTAAGTCGATAGCATTGTTTAAAAAAATTAATATTAAGCCAATCCTGTTAAAACAGACTTAAAGAATATTCGAGACATCGGGACCAGAAGTTTTAATATTTAGTATGTTACAGCGCATTTTGGTCCCCTACATGGTATGTTCAAATCATGGCCCTGGGGTTAAAACAGGCAACGACTCAGGGGTCACTAGTGTAAACATGTTCTGGTCTAAAACAGTGAAGCCTAATGCTATAATATTTAGTATAAAGCATCATCTAGATGTCATGCAGAACGTGTGTTCAAAGTATGCCCCTCGTGTCAAAAAAGACTTATATAAGGAAGTCCTTTAAAAATTCTTGTCAAAAACGGATATATATATACAATTCATTAAAAATATCTAGTTTAATGTCATTAAAAGAATAACTTTGTTTTTAGCTCACCTGATTGGTTTGTAAAGACTCTAGAGGCCACATTTCTTGTCCGATCTTCATGAAACTTGGTCAGAAGATTTGTCCCAATGATACCTCGATCGAGTTCGAAACCGGGTCATGCTGGGTCAAAAACTAGGTCACAATGTCAAAAAAAGAAGAAAAACCTTGTAAACACTTTAGAAGTCATATTTCATGCCCAATATTCATGTTACTTTGTCAAAATGTTTGTCTTTATGATATGTTGGATGAGTTCAAAAGTGGTTTTGGTCCGTTGAAAAATATGGCCGCCAGTGGGCGGGGCAGTATTAGTATTGTTGTAAGCTATACGATGCAAACATAAGAGGCGTCACCTAAATTGAATTAATTCACATTATCACTTCTTTATTTTAGTATACATATACTTTGAAGCAGGAAAATTTAATTCAAAATCAAGAATACTTATGCAAATCTATTAAATGAATTGTTGAAAATACATTTATTTTAATAACATGATATAGCTGATTATGTAAACAACGTAAGCGGTATAAACTTACTTTCGTTTTTAAAGAAAGTACCTGTGCACACAATATAACTTTTTTGACAGTATACTCACACATTGTCTTTCTGTTACAAGAATAGGTGAACTGGTTAGTAGCTTGCTGCATTCCAATGTTAATAAAAAAATATGGCTTATTCCGGACTTAATGTGTTATTTAATTAAATTTAATACTATTTACAGAGATGGAGATCAATACCGACAGCCATAATGACCTGTGGGACCTTTGGATCAACACTCAGGTAGGCAGCCAATGATTGGTATTTCTCTTAAAAATTTCGAAATAATAACAATCCTTATAAGGCATAAAACAGAAATGATTCTAAACAAAGCAGCGAACATGAACACAAATAATATTGTATTGCTAGAAGCTGACAGGTTTCAAACCAGGTTTTCCGAATGAAAAAAATGGTTATAAGATTGCTGAATGTCGGCGGGCGGGCGGAACAATGGTTTCCGGATGATAACTTAAGGTATAAGCACTCTAATGCACTTCGTGCAATATCGCCTTATTTCGTACNTTTAGTTAACAGAACTGATGGCATTGTTTGTTAGATATTTAGATATACATGCATGTATAGGTAGAGGCATATTACCAATTTTATAGAAATGTAACTTACTTTTGTACTTAAAATTTCACTGCTAACTTCTTAAATGCTCATTTTAACTTATGCATAAAATTGCATTATGTGTATTGTATTTTGTTTATGTTCATGGCTTAATAATATAAAAAAATCAGGTTGGGCTGTGCACTGTGATGACTACAAAAGAAAACTTAGTCAGCTTAACAGTCCTGTTGTATGAAATGTGTACGATTACTGTGGTAATCAGGTAGGGAAAAGTCAAAAAGGTAATAAACTTCTAAATAATAACTCCTAGTTTTTGCTTCAACCTTCCTACATTTTCCTAGTTTTTTCCTAGTTTTTTAAAATTAACTTTCCTAGTTTTCTCCTAGTTTTTTCAAAGGTGCTGCTGGAAAGCCTGTATTCCATGATGTTCAGTTATTACATGAGCATTAATACAGTAATAATTACTTCAATCAAGATTTTCTGTTTCTTCAGTGTGAAGATAAAGTATAAAAATCTGTGAAAAGGGAGTTTAATGCATTTGCGTAAAGTGAACACAGGCTAATCTGGGACAACACTTTATGCACGTGCATTAAACCCCCTTTTCATAGAGTGAGGCTCATTTGTACTTTTATTTTATGCCCCCGAAGGTGGGCATATAGTGGTCGCACTATCCGTCTGTCTGTCCCTCTGAAATTCCGTCACACTTTGTGTTTAGGTTTAGAAAAATGTGGAAAAACACTTTGCGTTTAGGTTAACAAAAATGTGGAAAAAGAGGGCATATGTCATCCTTTTTATGTCCCCCACTACATGTATAGTAGTGGGGGACATATTGTTTTTACATTGTATGTTGGTCTGTTGGTTGGTCTGTTGGTTTGCGCCAACTTTAACATTTGCAATAACTTTTGCAANTTATCATGTTCTAGGTTATGAGACATTCATGATACAATGTGGTGTTTATCATGTTCTAGGTTATGACACATTCATGATACCATGTTGTGTTTATCTTGTTCTAGATAATGAGGCATTCACGATACCTTGTTTTGTTTATCATGTTCTAGGTTATGAGACATTCATGATACCATGTTGTGTTTATCATGTTCTAGGTTGTGAGACATTCATGATACCATGTTGTGTTTATTGTGTTCTAGGTTATGAGACATTCATGATACCATGTTGTGTTTATCATGTTCTAGGTTTTGAGACGTTCATGATGTCATGTTGTGTTTATCATGTTCTAGGTTATGAGACATTCATGATACCATGTTGTGTTTATCATGTTTATGTAAGGAGACATTCATGATACCATGTTGTGTTTGTCATACTTTAGGTTATGAGACATTCATGATACCATGTTGTGTTTATCTTGTGCTAGGTTATGAGACATTCATGATACCATGTTGTGCTTATCTTGTTCTAGGTTATGAGACATTCATGATACCTGTTGTGTTTATCTTGTTCTAGGTTATGAGACATTCATGATATTATGTTGTGTTTATCATGTTCTAGGTTATGAGACATTAATGATACCATGTTGTGTTTATCATGTTCTAGGTAATGAGACATTCATGATACCATGTTGTGTTTATGATGTTTTAGGTTATGAGACATTCATGATACCATGTTGTGTTTATCATGTTTTAGGTAATGAGACATTCATGATACCATGTTGTGTTTATCTTGTTCAAGGTTATTCGACATTCATGATACCATGTTGTGTTAATCTTGGTCTAGGTTATGAGACATTCATGACACCATGTTGTGTTTATCTTGTTCTAGGTTATGANTATATGTTGCGGGGGATATCAATTCTACGAATTTGCTTGTTCTTGCTTCAAATATGCAGTGTCCATTTATTTTGTGTATTTTTCGCTGTCTAAAAAAAAGGGCGCGAAAATTATGCCGCATGTACAACGTCATGTCATTTGCAAAGAAAGCGTGGGTTTATTAAGCGTTGTATCACACATCAGGTCATGGGATTTCCGCATGTGTTCAGGGGCAATATTTCATCAAATCTATAAAAAAAAAAGTCACTTATGCCGAAATTTATTTGATACTTTAGAAAAAACGTTTGTGTTGAAAAAATTATTGAGCACTTTCATCTGCAATATTTATCAGAAAGTGCTTTTTAAAATGGAATAAAAGGGATTATCGGGTAATGAATAGAAACTTGAAAAGTATAATAGTAATAGAGTCAGGTTGATACGGATGTATTGGGGAATCATTCGAATCGGTATTATACTAGATCTTTGTGGGAAAGTTTTAAAACAATTAAAAATTATGTCTTTATAAATGACTTTATAGCTGGGTGTTTTCTTGAAGAGTCATAGCGCACCAAACAACGTCTTTTGACACTGTTTTTCTTAAAGTTATAACGCTCCACAGATCATCAATGGACACGCTAAATTAAAAATAAATCGACGTCGGGAGGGGACACCCCTCCCGATCAACCCCTATCAGCCCCGGGGCGCCTGCAAAAAAATCCTGTGGAAAGCTTTGGAATTATTTACATCTCAGCAAGTATTAAAGTGACATTAAAACCCCCAAACTTCACCAGTTGAACTCATAAATCCAGCCCACTAGCATGCTTAAGATGGAAAATAGCAAAAGCAAAATAATGATTCTGCGTTTTACAGCTGTTTTCTGTCAGTCCTTAAAAAAATCCTTTTTTATTCCAAGGGGTCTTATAAATTCAACAATAATACACACCTGATGGTGGGATAAACATGAGAACAGTGAATTATTTGATACACAATACTGGAAAAAGAGGTTGAAAGGAACACTGATGGTGGGATACAAATCAGAACTGTCAAAACATTCAATACACAATACTGGAAAAAGAGGTTAAAAAGAACACATTATTTTTAAAGGATTTACATTACCTGTAGGTTAAAGTTGTTCACCATGTTTAAACAATATTTAAGTTTCTAGTCAGTTACCAATAGTCAGTTTACCTCACACTTTTCTGGGACCTGGAACAGATGAAGCAGTAAACCATTACAATGTGCACATACATTTGCCAAAGCATCATCAAAAGTCTGAAGTGAGTTGTTCAAATATTGCATGTTCTGTGAATGGCAGTGTGAGGATTGCAACAAGAAGTTCACGACCATATACAACCTGAAGACCCACTTGCGTACACACACCCGCCCCTGCACCGAGCAGTGTCCCCTGGACGGCTGTGACCTCAGGTTCCAGACACGCAGAGAGCTTGATAAGCACCTGAAAACACACCAGGGCATCGAGAAAACATACAAGTAAGTAGTGACTTCTGGGGCTATTGGTTTTGTCTTTGAAGAGGTTCTCAACAGTGATTTTTTAACATTTTCAATTAAATAGATCTGTCGTTATTGCCAACATAGTTTACTGTTAACAGATCGAAGGATTTGTAGTTAAGGTTTTGTGGCCCACAACATCTTGAAAAGGAAGGGTCTTGTCCAAACTTCGTCATCGACAGATTAAGACTATTGTTTTGCTGACACCAGCAAAAGTAGATAACCATTTTTTACAAGCAGGTGATGTTTGTTTAATACGTCAACAAACTCTTTTTTTCTTACAGATGTGGATTTTGCCACCTTAAAATTACCGGGTATATCTAGCATTTGTTAAAGAATAGTTAGGCCTTGGTGACATTGCTGTAGGACACACCACACTATTAACCTCCCTTTACCCCCTGTATTCCAGGTGCCCATACGAAGGCTGTGAGAAGCTGTTCCTGTCCCCCCACTGCCTGGGCTCTCACCCCCGGGTCCACCAGATAGAGCCCAACGACCTCGTGTGTCAGTTTGAGGGTTGCGGGCGCAAGTTTGACAAGATGTGCCGCCTGAAGCAGCACCAGCGCTCTCACACTGGGGAGAGACCCTTTACCTGCAGCTACCCGGTATGATAGGGCTGTAGGTTGGGTTGAGACCTATTGTCTACAATTTATTTGGGCTTGGTTTAAGTCTACTAAAACAGTGTGTCCATTCCAAATCTTTGATATTATAAGCTTTTACTATTCTTTTTGACATTTTCTTAGCTCATGGATTTTGGATTTAATCATGTTCAACATCTTTAATTTCTTGCAACTTTCAATATGGTGTTTGTGGAACATGCTGCTAATATGCTGCTCACCATTAGCTTCAGATTAATATGGTTTGATTGGGTTTTGGTTCAAAGCTTTTGGTGGGTTTTATTGACCGTCTGCATTAAGTTCTTTGGACTAATCCTCATGCTTCCACAGTTTCAAATATGTTCATTGTGCCAGTGTGAGCCATATTGACAGCTTGCCTAGCTGTCAGTCAGCTTCACATTGGCTACAGCAACATGAGTAACTGAGTTACCATGGCAACTCTTCAGGGCCTGCTTTCGTTCAAGCCCAGACTGATAGGTAGTATAAGTGTTGCACAGTCTATATCTGACATACCTATCCATACTTTATTGGTAATGTATGTATCCATGATAGTTCTAGTAAATGATTTTATCCTGTCACATGCCTTTAAATCAGCCTGATAACCGGGTAACCTAATAACCCAAAAGTTATTAGGCTTGTTGACCACGTGACCTCGAATATCGGTCAGTCGCTGTTTATTGACGGACTACTTTTTATGCCCCCAGAACATAATCGCACCGTCAAGTCACCAAACTTCATGAAAATGAGTTATGCAATAAAATCTACGTCAAGTTACATAATCACCCAAATCGACTCAGACACTCCTGAGTTACTGCCCTTGAATCATCGAAATGTTTATGCATATTTATAGTAATCTATGTACCAGTACTTGGGTCTTTTGCCTAATTGCTGTATTTTATGAAATTTGACATAAACAGTAGGGATTGTTAAAACAAAAAATCTCTGTTAAAAGTGCTGTGACCCCCTTTTAATGCCCACAACGGGGGGCATATAGTTTTCGAACTGTGTGCCGGTCGGTCTGTCTGTCTTTCCGTCCGTCACACTTCGTTTTCGCTCTCTAATTCAAGTAGTTCTCATCCGATCTTCACCAAACTTGGCCTCAAGTTTTATCTAGATAATGTCTAGGCCGGGGCTTAAAACTAGGTCACGGGGTCACTTAGTGCGTTTTAAACATTCAGCATGATGTCCGCTCTCTATTTCAGGAAGTTTTCATCCGATCTTCACCAAACTTGGTTACAAGTTTTATCTAGTTGATCTCTAGGCAAAGTTCGAACATGGGCCATGCCAGGCAAAAAACTAGGTGACGAAGTCACAAAGTGCGTTTTAAACATTCAGCATGGTGTCCGCTCTCTATTTCAAGTAGTTTTCATTCGATCTTCACCAAATTTGGTCAGAAGTTGTATCTAGATAATGTCTAGGCCAAGTTTGAACATTGGCCATGCCTGGCCCAAAACTAGGTAACTTGGTGCGTTTTAAACATTCAGCATGGTGTCCGCTCTCTAATGCAAGTACTTTTCATCGGATCTTCACCAAACTTGGTCACAAGTTTTATCTAGACGATCTGTAGGCCAAGTTCGAACACGGGCCATGCCGGGCCAAAAACTAGGTCATGTGGTCACTTAGTGCGTCGATGTATATCTCAAAAACATTTAGCCAGTTATGCTTTTATGTAGTGACAACGTTACAGTTGGGGACATCCGTGTCGTGTGGACACATTTCTTGTTTCTATTAATAAAATACCTGATACATGTAAAGTACTGTTACATTTGAAACTTATTTAGACACATCACGATAGTTATTGTTTATATTACATAATCATCCTATTTTGTTTTTTCTTTAAAATATAGTACCGAACCAGCTTTCCGTATTTTATTTTCATCACTTGATTAGGATATTTATGACGTATCTCGTGTGACGTCATTTCGGTGACGAAACATTTTCTGACAACAATATGGACATGGTGGTTTTTAAACAGGAAAATATTTGTTTAAAGCATCGAACGAATCCAAAACGTATTTCGGATTGTGTGATTGTCATGCATAACACCTTAAGAACAGACACTGGAAGTGTATATCGTTGTAACTTTATTGTTATTAGCATTGGATTAAAGTTGCTATTGAGGTAAGCGTGTCGTTTATACTTAATTTAATTTTTTCATGAATCCTGTCAAAGCTTTAATAATGCATAATCTATTCTACAGCACAGTTTTAGCTGCAATCGATATTTTAATTATCCAAAGAATGTGCTACGTGTAATTATAATTATTTCCGATTATTTTTTATGCCCCCTTCTTCGAAGAAGAGGGGGGATGTTGTTTTTGGCCTGTCTGTCCGTCATTGTTTCTTTCTGTGTGTCTGTCTTAAAACTTTTACCTAGGGTAAAGTTTTGTCATAACTTTTGCATTATTGATACCAGCATCTTGATACTTTTCAAAGCGGAGAATTAGGGGGCATTGTGTTTCTGACAAACACATCTCTTGTTTTATTGTGGCTCAATTTCATTTATATCCATTGACTTACAATGAATGTGCACATCATTTCGTTCAATTGAATGTTCAAATAAAATTGAGTTTTTGTTTTGCTGTTGCATATTTTTGTCAATTTCTGACAATAAAAATATCACGTTCTTGATTCGTTTTTAATTTCTTCTCATATTTTCAATAGGAAAGTATTAAAAGGAACGGTTTAATTTGAAACTAACTTTTACGTGACACAATCCGTAGTTATTCGGTCCTTAGGAATGTTGCATACATGTAGGAAGCATGACCAGAATAATTATTTTGTTATGTCAATAAATTATTTATCTTTGATAAAAATGTGTTAAAGGTATAATTCAAAATGATATAAATGTGACATGATAAATAGAATAATAGGTTGGTGACATGGATGGAGAATGGTTATCTGGCTCGTCGGAGGATCTTATCGGGTTCGCCTTCGGCTCACCCGATAAATTCCTCCGCCTTGCCAGATAACCATTCTCCATCCACGTCACCAACCTATTATTCTCAATTTTTTATTTCATCATGAAATATTAAATTTTTAAAAAGCACTCTTCGATGTTTGGAGTAAGTCATTTTATTTTATGCTTTGCGGTGGTTTAAAGAGAAATATCAGTGAATTAAAACTGATAATTCACTATTTCAAACAGTGAAAATCAATAATTTTCACTGTTTTACTGTGAAATAAAATCATTTATGTGACATCATGACGTCATTATTTCAGTGTAATTCTCTAGTTTAACTCTTTTAAAATGTAAATAAACGGTGGAAAAAACATAAAATAAAAAGAAAATTTGTTGATCATAGTAAAATAGATTTTCTATGATCACTCACGAATAAAATCGATATTCCACCAAATCCAACAAATATCCTCTATTAACCAGACCCTTTTAAATACTAAAAATCACTATTGAAACTGCAGGGGTGTGACTGGGCGTTCTCGACTGCGAGCAAGCTGACCCGTCACATGACCAAGCATACCAACAGTCGCAAGTGGATCTGCAACGTGTGCGGCAAGGCCTTCATGAGGTCGGAGCACCTCAAGGGTCACATGATCATCCACACCGGCATCAAACCCTTCATTTGCCCTGTTGAAGGTAAACATGTTTGAGCTTGCCGTCGTTACACCCCCACCCTACCCCGCATGGAAGTTATATTAGAGTGACTCTGTTGGTCTGTCTCTCTGTTTGTTTGCATTAAACGTTATAAGTATGTATGTGGAGTGAACAACATCAACATTTCTGAAGGGATGAGACACTTTTTATTATCCCAAGTGGTCCGAACATTTCCGAGATACTTATGCTTGAACATAGCGGCAGGCAAAAACATGGCTGCTAGGGGGATGGGGCAGTTTTCCTTATATTTATATAGTAAAAAAGGCTTGTGAACAGTCAGAAGTCACATTTTTTCCTAAATGCTTGCAGATATTGACCTGATTTNACATTTTTTCCTAAACGCTTGCAGATATTGACCTGATATTTGGTGTGTGAGTCTACCAGCATGACTTACAGATGAAGTTTTAGTCTCGTTCCGGTCCATTGATTTTTGACTGAGTTACCTTCCTTGGACTTAGAAATGTTCTCTTAAATAACAGTAATCCAGACTTTTTACCTAAACGCTAGCAGATATTGATGTGATATTTGGTGGGAAGGATCTACCAGCATGACATACAGATCAGTTTTGAGTTTGGTTATGGTCTATTGAATTTTGACTGAGTTTCGGACCTTGGACGTATTTTTTTTTTCTAAAATAACAGTTTTCTGGACCTCTTTCCTCAACGCTTGCAGATATTGACCTGATATTTGGTGTGTGAGTGTACCAGCATGACTTACAGATCAAGCTTAAGTTTCGTTGGGGTCCATTGATGTTTGACAGAGTTACAGCCCTTGGACTTAAATTTTTATTAAAAATAACAGTTTTCCTGACTTTTTTCCTCAACGTTAGCAGAGATTGACTTGATGTTTGGTTTGTGCCGAGCATTTCACATTTAATTAGCTGCTGTGTGTCTCCAAAGTGCAGTTGGGGGGATTGTGTTTCACTAACACAGGTCTTGTTCTTTCTTGATACTTCTCTCTCTCCTTCTACTCCCTGTTATATTCATCCTCCTGTCTCTCCTCCTTGCCTGGTGTTCCTCCTTCTCCTCATAGGCTTCTTCTTTCTCCTTCTCCTTTCCCTCTTCTGCTTCCTCCTTGTCTTTTCTCCTCCTTTTTGTCTCACGTCCTCCTGGTCCATATTCTAGAGGGGAAATCTCCCCACTGACTTGCGGAAGGACGATGGTTCTACCCAGAGGATTGACGGTAGTTCCATAAAAGAGGTCTTCCTTCGTTACTTTTGAGCCAGGCATCACAGTATCACTGAATATGGCTGATGTGATGTAAAACCCTTTGCAAACAAACTTGTCCTTGTCCTCTTCCTTTCCTCCTCCGTATTTGCTGTGGCAATTTTTACCCTCACACTGTTTTATTTTACTTCTGTTAATTTTTCTTTTGGTACTTTGTTCCTTTTAGTTAATATATTAATAGCGTCCATAGATTTCCGGTAAGCATTGCCGCGGTTGTATTCATTGTTGAAATATACACATAGAAAAGTATCTGTGTGTGTTGTTTTTATATCCATTTGTTTAATAAATGTTTATTGTGTTGATAAAGACCAGAGCCTCATTATTATGCTATGTAATTAAGTCAAACCACTATTACGTAGATCTCAACAGTATCACTATGGAAATGTCTGAGTAACGCCGCATGAACAGAAAGTATAAAAGCACGCGTTTCCTCTATGAACAGTCAGTTCTGCTCCCGACTTCGTCAAGTTAATATCGCGAAAATAGGTAATTAAATAATATTATTAACATACATTTGGGACTTTGGGCACATAGAGACTGGCTATCCTCTTCAAACGTTCTGAGAGCCCAGGCTTGGCGAAATTGGAAAAAATCGGCCGGTCATCCGGACAGGCATTTCAGAAAATGTGCCGGTCCGAAGAAAATTTAGCCGGACCGAAAAAAACAACAACACAACTATGTACATTAAGATAAACCTTTTTTTTGTCTAAAAAATCGGGGAAAAACCCGCATCGTACCGAAGTATGAGCGTCCTAGAAACTGGTCCATATTCCGTGTTTTGTTGAATTCTCAAATGCGCATAATTAAATTTGTAATNGGTGAGCGCCTTAGGGCCTGATGGCCCTCTTGTTTCTGTTCCTCTGTGCATGGTTAACCCAAAATGACAAATTTTGTCTAAAATCAATAATTCCTACTTCAAGGCTTTGATACTTGCATGGATGATGTCTTAGAACAATATCAACACACTCACAACACCTGACTTCATTTTGATCTTGACATTAACGTTTTCTTTGGACTTTGCCTGATTAAAGCGGGCCAATGTTTCAAAACCAACAAGGCTTCTACTGGTGGCATATGCACTTATTGTACTGCCATGCATCATCTTTGTAGCTCACCTGAGCTCAACAAGCTCATGGTGAGCTTTTGTGACCGCCTTTTGTCCGTAGTGCGTCGTCTGTCGTCAACATTTACCTTGTTAACACTATTGCGGCCACATGTATTGTACTACATGTATGTTCATGAAACTTTGTCAGAACACGTGTCGCAATGATACCTAGGACAAGTTTGAAAATGGTTCCCGTTGATTGAAAAACATGTCTGCCAGGGGGCTTGGCAGTTTTTCTTATATGGCTATAGTAAACCCTTGTTTACACTCTAGATGTCACATTTATTGTCCAATCTGCATGAAACTTAATTCAGAACATTTGTCCCAATGATATCTTGGACGAATTCAAAAATGGTTCTGGTTGGTTGAAAAACATGGCCGCCAGGGGGTGGGGCAGTTTTCCTTAAATTGCTTGAGTAAAACCTTGTTAACACTCTGGAAGTCACATTTATTGTCATATCTTCATGGAACTTAGTCAGAACATTTTTTCTAATGATATGTTGGATGAGTTCGAAAATGGTTCTGGTCTGTTGAAAAACATGGCCACCAGGGGGCGGGGCATTTTTCCTTATATGGCTATAGTAAAACCTTGTTAACGCCTTGGAAGTCCCATTTTTAGTCCAATTATCATGAAACTTGGTCAGAACATTTTTTAAAAATGGTTCCGGTCCATTGAAAAACATGGCCGCCTTGGGGTGGTGCATTTATCTTATATGGCTATAGTAAAACCTTGTTAACACTCTAGAAGTCACAGTTATAGTCCACTCTTAAAGTCTTTATGAAACTTGGGAAGAACATTCGTTCTAATGATAGCTCGGTTGAGTTCGAAAATGGTTAGGGTTCGTCGAAAAACATGGCTGCCAGTGGGTGGGACATTTTTCCTTATATGGCTATAGTGAAACCTTGTTAACACTCTAGAAGTCACATTTTTAATGCAATCTAAGTGAAACTTAGTCACAACACTTGTTGTAATGACTTCTTTGTCGAGTTCGAAAATTCTTTGTTGGTTTATTGAAAAACATGGCCCTCAGGGGCGGGGCAGTTTTCCTTATATGGCTTTAGTGAAAACGTATTGATGCTATATTAGCCACATTTATTGGCCAATCTTCATGAAACTTGGTCAGACAATTTGTCCCAATGAAATTTTGGGTGAGTGATTGAAACTGGGTCATGTGAGCTCAAAAACTAGGTCACTAGGTCAAATTAAAAAAACAATATTAATATTCTAGAAGTCACTTTTTTGGTCCAATCTTCATGAATCAGCTCGCACTTTTTCCGAATAGTCTAGTTCCTTTGGGTCTCAGGTGAGTGCCTTAGGGCACATGGCCTTCTTGTTTTAAATATTACAATTAGGGGAAACATTTGTCTAAAAACAAAATTGAATATGACTGCCCCGGGTTTGTAAATAAATGAAATGAGAAATTCACCAGAAACATGTATACACCGGTCATGTATACACCAGGCATAGGGTCATCAATAATAAGTGTCATATTTTCTAAGAGCATAATTTGCATGCAAGAAAACAACATGTCTTCCTTTGTCAAATATGTAATTGTTCTATAACATTCTATTTATCTTCCAGACTGCAATCAGAAGTTTGTTTCCAAGAGCAGTGTGTATGTACACATCAAGAAGCACAAGACCAAGGGCCAGAGAGACCACGACACCATTGTCTACCACTGCCCCATGGACCAGTGCCACGACAAGTACGACTGCAAGACCAAGCTGCGCTCCCACATGCTCAAACACTTCCCCGAGACAATGACACCAAAGGACGCTCTGGGCATTAACATTACTCCACTGTTACAGAATGGCATTGGTCGTAAGCAGACCGTAATACAACCTGCGGCCGTCAAAGTCAAAAGTAGGATTGTTATACATACATGTATTTATTTTGGTTAACTTTGAAATGCTTTATATAGGCTAGGACCTCAATATTTTGCTTTCCAAATGATGCATGCTATTCGTATACATATTTATGAAATTCAACTTTAAAATTCTTTATATAGACCTGGATTTGCTATGTAACTATGTTTTCTCCGCGATGCATGTTATATATGTTGGCTTCCTAGAGAAGTGAGTCTATAATTTACTATGCATCTGTCAGTCTAGACAATGTTAAGCTTTTGTTGCCTATTACATTCAAAGAATCGAACATTATCCAAAAGCTATTTGTTTATTGAATCAATATTAATAATCCGCTTTTATAAAACAAAACATAAAGGCAAATGAATGGCAATTCAAAAATTAACAGCTCTTGGTAGAATTTGACTCCATATTTTGGGTGTATGTTTTAGCCTCCCACGATGGCTCCATAACAATAGACCCGCTGGAGTACATGGCATCAACAGGTACCATAGTATATTAACTAAGCTAGTTGTGCTGTTACCTTTGTATGCTGGTCTGATATATAGTAGGGCCTACACAAAGAATGTTGTGGTTCGAGTCACCCGACCCTACCTAGGAAAATGCGCCGACCCTAAAGTTTTTATGGGCCAAGCTTACCCTCAACTTTTTTACATAGAATCATAAGCGTAATCCAAAACACACTTTCTAGCTTTAAAGTGTTATTAGAAGCATCTAACAGTATAAAGGTGTCTATCGCAACCCTTGTTTATTTTTGTTGTTTTCACTTCATATTATTTATATTTGATAATGAAGCATCAACATACTACCAAAACAATATCCCAGAAAGAGAAAAATAATGCATTTGAATATCAACCGTACTTTCGTTTTTGACGTAAATTTGGTAAGTTTAAAATCTGGAACTATATACAATCCCGCTGAACTACATTACAATGAGAGGTGTGTCTGTACGACAATGCGATACGGCGTCATAACAACAACGGTTACAGCGTCTTTCCACAGTTTGTTGATGTAACTCAACTAACTGATGTGAGCTTTTGACTGTTAAATAACTGTCTGCAACTGTTCAGTAACTAACTGTTTAATCACTAACATAGGCACTACCCCACAGCTGTAGTGGGAAGCTTCACAAGGTGTCTTGGGCAACACAAGGAAAGATACAATATACGCGCTATATATTCACTTTTATTCCACACACAAGCATCAATGATAACGTTCATCAATCTAGCATAGACATAAGTGTTGTCAATAGCGGTTATCTTAAAGTCAAACATTCATACCCTCAGTAAAATATAAAATACAAACAAAATATTCATACACACGTGTAAACAATATTAACATAAAATAACATAAACAGAAAATATCTTTAACAAATAATCAAGGGAATGCTGCAGCTATTGGTGTAAACAAATTTATTACTTAAATGAAATACTGATGAATTTACCTTAAAAATAAAAGATGTAATTATACCAGAACTAAATTATTTGAACAAAAATTATTTAATTATACCAGAACTAAATTATTTGAACAAAAAATAATTTAATTATACCAGAACTAAATTATTTGAACAAAAATAATATCTCCGAACTTAGGCAAACAAACAAAAATAACTTACTGAACAATGCCATCTGTGCCCAAAGCATTGTGAAACATAGATATACAAAATCGTACTTTACTGATGAAAATCTATAAACCAACTGCGCTCTGAAAAGGCGGCAAATTTTGCACTTGCATATGATTATTATTACTAAGGACAGTTTGACCAACCAAAATGCAGGAATAACCATTTAATGGATAAGTTCAAAGTTCATTTTCTAAATATGGAAAGCACGCATCTCTCTCGAACCCCTAATCTTTGACATGAACCCGGCCGTAGTAGAATAACATTGCGGTGGACAGTTGACATGATATATGGCTATCAAAATTGATAAACCCAGATAATTAGGACTAGTACAAACATATGCAGTCTGAAACAGTTGACTATACGGGACGTTGTTAAAATATATGGTAAATAACGGTAATTTTGTATAGTTTTTGTAAGTGTATACGCCAATGTTAATTTAAATACGGATATTGTGTTCCTCTTTCTTAGCTTGCCATGTAATTTATTCCTATGTTATCGATAAAATGGAAGTTTTACAGACCTGTACAGACAACTCATAAAATAAAATAAAACATGTAAGTTTAATTAAACAAAGAATTTACCTGTGTAAACGCGTGTGTATGTCTATAACTGTCAAGACGCTGTAACCGTTGTTGTTATGACGCCTTATCGCGTTGTCGTACAGACGCACCTCTCATTGTAACGTAGTTCAGCGGGAGTGATATAAGCGGCAGTTCCACTCAGCTTAACTTAAAGGACTGGGTTAGTCACGTCAAATATTGAATATAATATATATTTTTATAAACAACTGGAAGCAAGATGAGTTGCAGATAATTGGTCAGTAACCACATTTTAACTAACTCTTTTGACCTGTTAATTCCTTTCAGCTCAATTCAACAGTGAAAAATGCTTCTAATATCACTTTAAATAAAAAGTCGTATTTCCTTTGCCCCGACAAAAAGCGTGCGAAAACTATGCGGCAATGTACAGCGTCACGCCATACGCATGTAAAGCGTGCTTGTACGAATATGATTTTTCCCATTTAATTGCTTACCCGACGCTTACGCTAGCAACATCTATTGCTCATGTATTTCCTGGTAAAAAGCGTGCGAAAATTAGCGTGGGTGTATACACTGTCGAACTTTGTAGCGAAGAGAATGCTGTATCTTTGACGTTACGCTCTTTTAGGTAGTTTATTATTGAAACAGCGTACTGATTTACCGGAAAATCTGGTCAAGACTGGATTTAATTTTGGTTATTGTGAAAACATGATCAGCAGTGTTAGACTGCGATGTTTTGACAAAAGAGATACAAATGTGCGAATGCAAGAGCTTGCCGATATGGTCAATAATTACTGGTTTTGCTCTAAATGTCGTTATTGTTTAAAATAAAACATTCATATAACCTTAATGGAGAAAATATATAAAGACATTAAACATGTGAGAGAACAAATGACAGTGATCACTTAAAACAGGGATCTTCTATATGAAATAAAACACGAAAGACGATTAAATATTTCATGAATTAACATGTGTGAATGCATATTTGGGAATATTTCATGATGGTTTATGTGCGTAGTATACTGGAGCGTCTTATGTATGGAATACAATTTTTAAAATGTAACAAATTAGGGGATGCGTCTTACATTCCGGTGCGACATATAACCCGAAAAATACGGTACTTCTTGGTTGCATTCTGTGCTTCCAAATAATCCTCTGTTCAGATTTAATACAGTCTGTGTGTCCTTTCTATCAAACTTTGTCAGGCACTTGACTGTGGATTTTCCAATACATTGATTTGGGTCTGGTTGTAGCTCTGGTAATGTGCACGACAGACTGTCACTAAACACGTTAAAACAAACTCTGGACAGATGTATACATTTCATTTGTTTTATTGGATTTGTGCAGGGTTTAACTTTTAATTACGTGATTTAATGACATTGATATATTCTTTAATCATGTTGCATTTATTACGTTCATACACCCGTATTAAACTTAGTTTTTGGGCCTAATCCGAAATCATGGTGGTTGTTCTGTTGGTTTTTATCATAGGTTGAATCTCACCTGGCTGGAAAAAAGAGTTGTTAAAATGATAAATATACAAAGAAGATCACTTCACAATAATGGGAACACTTGTCTATGGTGTAAATAGAGGTTTTATGTGAAAATCATCAGCATACATGTATAATGACTTTTAAAAACAGGCACCTTGTCTGGAGAGAATAAAAAAAAATCGACCTACCCTACCTAGAAATTGTTTCAATGTTACCAGGAGAATATTTGATTTTCCTTATTCGAATATATTCAAATATTCGATTTTAATGCCGATTGACTTGATACTTCACTGACTTGATGTGCATTGGCCTTGGACAGTAGATGACCCCTATTGAAATTGGGGTCACAAGGTCAAGGTCACTGTCACAATAAGTGTGAAAATTGTTTCCGATCAATAACTCGTCAACCAATTGACCGATTGACTTGATACTTCACAACAGGCTTTCTACTGGTCCCTACTTTTCCTACTTTTCCCTACTTTTTTTTCTTAACCCTACTTTTCCCTACTTTTTTCAAAAATAGCCCTATTATCCCTACTTTTTCATTTTGCAAGTAAAATAAATAAAATGTAAAATGAAGGCTTACATGATTCTTCTTTAGATATTTTGCAGAATTTCCATCCATTATGAATCTTTTGTAATGAGTACAGTTCAGATGTGTTTTGGGGATCATCTTGTGATGTCCATCCTTGAAAGCACCATGGTTCCTTGGCTAGTCAGTACAGACATACTTCTTTAGGTAAGATAATATCCGTTTACACTGTGAAAATACATGTATGTTCTATTTAATCATAACATATGTGCTTCTTGANATTGTAGGCCTATAACTAACTGAGTATATTACTTAAATGTTTGGCCAGTGTATTGAAGCGTGCATATCCTGTTCCACCTCATTGTGTTGTAGATTGCTTTTTATGTATATTTTATAATTTAATGCCGAGCTTGTGTTTTTTTGCATACTTTTTGCATAAATGTAACCTTGCAATCAATTATGTTTTCTAACTGCTTATGATCATGGATACAACACACAATGATACATGCCAATACTCATGCTTATGTAGTATCTGTTTAGCTCTTATACTTACTAACATGTATGCTTTAAAACTAATTTTACTTAACCCTTTACTCCATGTATACTCATTTTAACACCTTTGCAAACGGAATAGACCTTAGTCTCTGTTTGCTTATACAATTATAATAAAAATATAATTCTTCACTATTGCCTGTGGTGAGAAAATTCTTTGTTTAAGTACTAGTGCAAGAATACTTATATATTCATAGTGGGTGAAGTTTGGTACATATTCATGGAGGAATGGGTTAATACTAAGGGCTTGTGTACTTTGCTTTATAAGATTAACAGTGTATGTTTTGAATGTCATGTTCATTATTGTATTGCATTGTGTAAATTGATGTTAAATGAGAAATAAAAATTTCAGGTGCTTGTATTTCAAGGATGGGCAGAACAAGGCATTCTCACAGCATCAGATGGACTAGGATATGTATCAATATAACGGTAATTCCAGCTGAAAAATGGTAATAATTTTCTTATTTAGCCCTACTTTTTAACAGTAAAAATCCCTATTTTGCCCTACTTTTTGCTAAAATCTTGCCCTAGTTTTGCCCTAGTTTTTTGTGGAGAGGCAGTAGAAAGCCTGTTCACATGTGCATTGGCCTTGGAAAGTAGATGACCCCTATTGAAATGTGGGTCACTAGGTTTAAGGTCACTGTCACAAGAAGTGTGAAAATCGTTTCCGATCAATAACTCATCAACCAATTGACCGATTGACTTGATACTTCACATGTGCATTGGCCTTGGACAGTAGATGACCCCTAATGAAATTGGGGTCACTTGGTCAAAGGTCACTGTCACAATAAGTGTGAAAATCAAGGCCCTGTTTTGGGGGCATGTGTCTCCGACTGCGGAACTCTTGTTAAACTTAAGATCCAAATGTCCAGACTTACGACCGCTAGGATCAAAGTACTGATTTGATTACCACAAATACCACTATAAATCACATCCTATATGCATCTATGAAACAGGTGATATTGAAAACGATAATTGATTATTATGTTTGTGGTTTGTCACAGAGTCCATTTTATTTTCCTAAGGTATAAGACATTTCCGTACATATGACAGTAATCCATGTTCATTTCACTTCTAATCTACTCGTCACTTGGGCGCGTAAAACATGAGAGGGTGGCATTGTGAATTTTTTTACTTAATAGTAATTAGAAACATAATTTTATATGTATCTAAAACATATAGCTACACATGTAGTTTGAAATGAACGCTATCGAGCCTAAATAAATTTATACTTATTGAAAACAAATGTTGAGTAACTAAATTCTGTTTGGTAATCATGGAATTAAACAATGCATATAGCAATTAAAATGATTAGACTTTGAAGATAACGCAAGTCGGGCTGCCTCTGTTGTCTTAATTACGAGATGCTGAATTTAAATAACATGTCAATTATCTTGGACAATAAATTAAACACTGTGTATTACAACACTTGAAAACTTACAGATAAATCCACTAAAAACACTACCCCTCCCAGATACCCTTCCTTATGCCAATTATCATTTTGTCAATGGATGACAGCTGTTATCCAAACAAAGGGTGATAAACGAGTCGTCTGCACTACACCAAAAACGGGACTTTTTACTTATACATTCTTTGGAAGTTTCTTTGCAAAAAAGTTGAATATTCGAATCGGAACTTTGGATTGGAATATTCGGCCGATTTTTGAATATCAGAATATGTGAATATTCTTTCCCACCCCTAATTAATACATAAATAATAAAGTATAGGGAAACTTTGAAAAATAGTCTTCTTTTTTTTGCACTGAATTAATATGCTGATCTTTATCCAACCGCCTAGATGAGTAAGTGGTGGCTTAATTATATATAGGTTTGTGTCTGAACATTTGATTTTAGATGTTACACAAGATTTAATGTGGTTTTGTTGTTTGCCTGTACAGTGAACCAGGCTGATGGCACAGTGACGACTACACACTACACAGAGGTCTCCAGTGCATCAACAGCCAGTGAGAAACGGGAACAGGGAGCAACACCAGCCAAACGAAGGATTCTAGGAAAGAAAGGTCAATAGTTTGTGAAAATACAGTGATTTTATTAGCTCACCTGAGCACAACGTGCTCATGGTGAGCTATTGTGATCGCCTTATGTCCGTCGTCTGTTGTGCGTTGTGCGGCGTCAACATTTACCTTGTTAACACTATAGAGGTCACATTTATTGTCCAATCTTCATGAAACTTGGTCAGAACATGTGTCCAAATAATATCTTGGACGAGTTCGAAAATGGTTCCGGTTGGTTGAAAAACATGGCTGCCAGGGGGCGTGGCAGTTTTCCTTTTATGGCTATAGTAAAACCTTGTTAACACTCTAGAAGTCACATTTTAAGTCTAATCTTCATGAAACTTGGTTAGAACATGTGTCCCAATAAAATCTTGGACAAGTTCAAAAATGGTTCAGGTTGGATGAAAAAATGGCCGCCAGGGGGCGGGGCAGTTTTCCTTATATAAGGCTATAGTAAAACCTTGTTAACACTCTAGAAGTCACATTTATTGTCCAATCTTCATGAAACTTAGTCAGAACATTTGTTATAATGATATCTTGAACGAGTTTGAAAATGGTTCCGGTTGGTTGAAAAACATGGCTGCCAGGGGGCGTGGCAGTTTTCCTTATATGGCTATAGTAAAACCTTGTTAACACTCTAGAAGTCACATTTTTGGTCCAATGCTCATGAAACTTGGTCAGAATATTTGTACTAATGATATCTGGGCTGAGTTCGAAAATGGTTGAGATCCGTTAAAAAACATGGCCGCAAGGGGGCGTGGCATTTTCCCTTATATGGCTATGTAGTAAAACCTTGTTAACACTCTAGAAGTCACATTTATTATCCAATCTTTATGAAACTTGATCAGAACATTTGTTCTAACAATAGCTCGGTTGAGTTTGAAAATGGTTATGATTCGTTAAAAAACAATGCCGCCGGGGGAGGGGGGGCAGTTGTCCTTATATGGCTTTAGTGAAAACTTGTTGACGCTATATTAGCCACATTTATTGGCCAATCTTCATGAAACTTGGTCAGAACATTTGTCCCAATGAAATCTTGGCAGAGATTGAAACTGGGTCATATGAGCTCAAAAACTAGGTCACTAGGTCAAATATATTTTAAAAAAACATCTTAAAAGTCATTTTTTTGGTCCAATCTTCATGAATCAGCTTGCATTTTTTCAGAAAAGTCTAGTTCCTTTTGCTCCAGGTGAGCGCCTTAGGGCCGGATGGCCCTCTTGTTTAAAGATAACTGTTATAAGCACTCGTGTTTAAAAATAGCGATTGCATATCGCCAAAATCTTGTGCATTTGTGCTTTTTATAAGCACTTCCCCCAAAAAACGGAACGCAGGTTTTTTTTACTTGTTTTATAGCTGTATATTTGCTATATTTTCAATTGCAAAAAGTATATACTGGTATTTTTCCTAAAATTTGGTTAAAAAATCCCAATCCAACAAAATTATTGCAGTTATTCCATCATTGTTTTTATTAGCCAGAAAACAATGTGCTCAGGATGGTCTTTTGTGATAGCCTTTTGTTTGTCATGCGTCATCAATATTTACCTTGTGAACACTTTGGCCAATCTTCATGACACTTGGTCAGAACATTTGTCCCAATAAAATACTGGTCCAGTTCAAAACTGGGTCACAGGGGGCTAAAAACTAGTTCACTAAGTGAAATAGAAGAAAAAGCCTGTGAACACATTTGAGGCCACATTTATGAAAATTGGTCAGAACATTTGTCCCGAAGAATTCTTGGCTGAGTTGAAACTGGGTCATGTGGGGTCATAAACTTGATCACTACTTAAAATTAAAGAAAAAAGTTTGTGATAATTCCAGAGGCCACATTTATTGCCCAATTGTCATGAAACATTGTCAGAACATTTGTCCTCATGATATCGCAGTTTAAAAACGGATCAAATCAGATCACAACGTATAATTAAAGAAAACAATTGTGAACACTGAAATGTGCGCAATTTTCATGAAAGTTGGTCATAATATTTGTCCCAAAAATATCCAACATTTTATAAACATCTATTTTTATTTTAAAACAGTAATGTCCCTACAATGTATTATTTTCTGTGCAGATTCTGGTGAGCCTGAGCCCATGAGTTCTGCCCGGACGGACTATGCTGGTAACAAGCTTCTCAGTGAGAAGGCTAAGAAGAGGCAGAAACTGCTCAGGGAAAAGGCAGGCAACTCCGGTGAAGGTAAATCACTCTTGTTTTCATGAGAGAAAAAAAGAAAAATATTTAAACCTTTACTGGATTAACAATAACATAAACGTTTGATGGCAATATTTGTGTTATATTTATAGATGAGATTTTGTACTGTTAAACATGTTATTAATGCAATAGATGAGATTTTATACTGTTAATCATATTAATGCAATAGATGAGATTTTGTAGTGCAAACATGTTATTAATGCAATATAAGCCTTGTATCCTTTCTTTCAGAAGGTACAGAGTTAAGTACCCCCCAGCCTGAGGAGATCTCCTCACCCCCAGACACACTGGAGACGGACAACTTGAGGTCTCATGGTATCACGTTCAGAGACCCTGAGACCGGTGTACTGTACGTGCAGATGCAGCTCCTCCAGGTACACATAATCAATTGAAGCTCACTATACCATTTCAATGCAGTTTCACATAATCAATTGAAGTTCACTCTACCATTTCCATGTGGTTTCACATAATCAATTGAAGTTCACTATACCATTTCCATGCAGTTTCACATAATCAATTGAAGTTCACTCTACCATTTCCATGCAGTTTCACATTATCAATTGAAGTTCACACTACCATTTCAATGCAGTTTCACATTATCAATCGAAGTTCACTCTACCATTTCCATGCAGTTTCACATTATCAATTGAAGTTCACTCTTATCATTTCAATGCAGTTGTACATAATCAATTGAAGTTTACTATACCATTTCCATGTGGTCTCACATAATCATTTGAAGTTCACTATACCATTCCCATCTGGTTTCACATAATCAATTGAAGCTCACTATACCATTTCAATGCAGTTTCACATAATCAAAGTTCACTATACCATTCCCATGTGATTTCACATAATCAATTGAAGTTCACTATACCATTCCCTTGTGGTTTCACATTATCAATTGAAGTGCGCTATACCATTCCCTTGTGGTTTCACATAATCAATTGAAGTTCACTGTACCATTCCCATGTGGTTTCACATTATCAATTCAAGTTCACTATTTCATTCCCATGTGGTTTCACATAATCAATTGAATTTCACCATACCATTCCCATGTGGTTTCACATAATCAATTGGATTTCACTGTACCATTCCCATGTGGTTTCACATAATCAATTGAAGTTAAATATATCATTCCCATGTGGTTTCACATAATCAATTGAAGTTCAGTATACCATTCCTATGTGGTTTCACATAATCAATTGAAGTTCACTATTACATTCCCATGTGGTTTCACATAATCAATTGAAGTTTACTGTACCATTCCAATGTGGTTTTACATAATCAATTGAAGTTCACTATATCATTCCCATGTGGTTTCAATTAATCAATTGAAGCTCACTATACCATTCCCATGTGGTTTCACATAATCAATTGAAGCTCACTATAACCATTTCAATGCAGTTTCACATAATCAATTGAAGTTCACTATACCATTTCCATGTGGTTTCACATAATCAATTGAAGTTTACTAAACCATTCCCATGCCGTTTCACATAATCAATTGAAGCTCACTACCATTCCCATGTGGTTTCACATAATTAATTGAAGTTTTCTATACCATTCACACATGGTTTCACATGATCTATTGCAGTTCATTATACCATTTCCATGTGGTTTCACATAATCAATTGAAGTTCACAATACCATTCCCATGTGGTTTTACATAATCAATTGAAGTTCACTATAACATTCCCATGTGGTTTCACATAATCAATTGAAGTTCACTATACCATTCCAATGTGGTTTCACATAATCAATTCAAGTTTACTATACAATTCCCATGTGGTTTCACATTATCAATTCAAGTTCACTATTTCATTCCCATCTGGTTTCACATAATCAATTGAATTTCACTGTACCATTCCCATGTGGTTTCACATAATCAATTGAAGTTAACTATATCATTCCCATGTGGTTTCACATAATCAATTAAAGTTCACAAGTTCACTATATCATTCCCATGTGGTTTCACATAATCAATTGAAGTTTACGGTACCATTCCAATGTGGTTTTACATAATCAATTGAAGTTCACTATATCATTCCCATGTGGTTTCACATAATCAATTGAAGTTCACTATACCATTCCCATCTGGTTTCACATAATCAATTGAAGCTCACTATACCATTTCAATGCAGTTTCACATAATCAACTGAAGTTAACTGTATCATTCCCATGTGGTTTCACATAATCAATTGAAATTCACTATACCATTCCCATGTGGTTTCACATAATCAATTGAAGTTCACTATATCATTCCCATGTGGTTTCTCATAATCAATTGAAGTTCACTATACCATTCCCATGTGGTTGTTGTTGCAGGATGACCCTCCGCACCCTGACCTGTACTCAGACGAGCACATGTTGAACTCCCAGTTGGACATGACCTCAGTCTCCGAGGACAACGGGCACCAGACAGAGTTTGTGGGCTCTACCATCAACCTCCAGGACCTGGTGGGGCTTCATCAGACAGCACACTCCATCGTGGATAAAGACCTGTACGGGGAGGTCCCCATATTGAATGTTTGACCTGATAAAAACCTCACGTCTCCATAGTGAACACTCTAGTTACATATTGAACAATCTAGTTCAAAGACATGAAAAGAAATAGAAATATATCTCTATGGAGGTCACCATATTAAAATTTGTATTCACCCAGACCCTGTATACACAAATGTATGGAGATTTCTCTATATTGGGGACACATATTTTGTTTGTAAAGTCTTATAAGACTCATCCATGTCCATGATAGTCCTGTGGTGCTTGTACTTTCAGCATTATGCCTGGCTTCCGAGCATTTGTTTACAGTGTTGAGTATTACTTATGTGTTGTTTTGCTACAGGAAACCTGAGAGGGTATACATCTATAGTTGAGAAAAATTAATGAGTATTATAAAAATATTCATGGCAATATATAATATTGTACAAACACCAGAATAATGTTTATATTAGGATTCTTCTGTATTTGAAAACACATTTTTTTACAGCAGTGCAGACATGTCCAACATTAAGCAATTAAACAGAAATATCAAACTTTTGTATTGATATGGCTTTGAAGTTGCCATTTGTATTTGAATGTGTATGTTTTTGAGCTTGCATGTATTTTCTTGCATATCTGTCACAACTAACAATTGTTGATACCTGTTTATTTGCAGAAAAAAAAAAGTTGTCCTTATGTTGTAACTGTTATTTTTATACGCCTGTTTAATAACAAAAACTGGGCATTTTATGGGAACATCTGGCAGGCCAGCAGTTGGGCTTTGTCCAGGAAAACAATGTCCGCTCAATAACTGTTAATGTTTATGGACATAATGTTTTCTGACTTGTGGTCCTTGAATGATATAAAATAGACAAAACCTTGTCAGCACAAACTGATAGTTGACATCAGATCATCATGAAACTTGGTAATGTTTTTGGGCATATCAAGTATGATAAGCAGCCAAAATGCATACAGCACTTCTGAATTAATGACCCTTGAATTATCCAAAATTAATGATGCCTTCGCTTTAATATGTGGTTTTTATCCCCCACCAGAGGCGGAGGGATATTGTTTTGGCGTTGTCCATCCGCCTGTCCGTCCGTCCGTCCCGCACTTTTGTGTCTGGAGCAATATCTTGGAAGTGCTTTGGCGGATTTCATTGAAACTTGGTACAAGTATATATACGCATAAGAGGATGATGCACGCCAAATTGCATTGTACACCATCTGTTAAAACAGAGTTATGGCCCTTTATATCTTGAAAAAATGCTTTTTACTATAGGTACTTTTGTGTCCGGAGCCATATCTTGGAAGTGCTTTGGCGGATTTCATTGAAACTTTGTACGAGTATATATACGCATAAGAGGATGATGCACGCCAAATGGCATTGTACACCATTTGTTAAAAACAGAGTTATNTTGAAAATTGAAACTCAATAACTCTAGTTTTGATTAAGGTATTGTATTCAAATTTTGTTTGTAGGCACATGGAGACCTCACTTGGTATTGCATTTGGGGCTGGTCAGGTCATTGTTTCCAAAAATAAGACAATGGTTTCTGCTCAATAACTTTAGTTTGGAATTTGGGGTTATACAGAAATTGTTTGTGTAGTAAACTTACATGGGATTGTATTAGGGGCTAGTCAGGTAAGTCATTGTAAATAAAAATAGAAGAACTGTTTCGGCTTAATTTGGATAGAAGTTTTGCACTGAAATTGTGTGTGAAGGTTGCTGTAATGTAGCTTTGGATCGCATTTAAGCCAGTCAAATAAAGGTCAAGGTCACAGTGGCAAAATATTAACAAAAAAAGTTGCTACCCAATTATTTTAGTTTTGTTTGAGGTAAAATGCTGGTGGGGACATTTTGTCTGTATGTAGCTTACCTGCAGACCTAACTTGAGATTACATTAATAATTTAATGAAATTTAAAATGTTAGATGTCAGATGTTGATGACCTGGTTCGATCGCATTGCCAGGTTTCTGGTTGTATCCATTATTTTTTGTGCCTTTATTTACTCAACAGATAATTATTCGCAGATCAATATACTGGTAACCCAAACCCTTAAATCAGTATATTTTGTAATATTGACACTCTTTTTCATTTTCACATGTATTACTTGGGTTTTCCAGTTGCATTTACAAGTATGGTGTTGTTACTGTTGTCAATATGTTATGATTAAAACTTGTAAATCTGACTGGTTTTTCTTTCTTTGTGTAGAATGGATCCCCCTTCTTGTTTTCAGTACCCACATAGTGTATGAGGCTATGAGCACATTGGCAGACTTGTCTGATGTGACAAGCAGAATAAAATAATATAAAAACCCTTTGTCCTGGTCGAATAGTGATAAAAGTTACGAAGCTAAAAACATGTCCAGACTAAAGGTTATTATATTAAGCTACCATTGCATTCTTGCTTGCATGAGTCCTGGTAACCACCAGCCACAATCGTGCTTCAGAAAAGCAGCAAATAAAACTTGAAAAAATTACCTCAATATCGTGAAATGTGCTTATTACTTTATTTACAATAAAATCATGTGGACAGAACAAACAAGAATATCATTATCAAACATTACACATTCATTTCATTTTTAAATAACTGGAGCTTAAAACTAAGACTTGAACAAGTACACATAATACAACAATGTCCATTGTGAGATTTTAAATGCTGTCTACACCGATCCCATTTTGGGGCATTCATGACTGAGGAAGTTTCTTGGCATCACATAATTAGATTGCTTTTCTCTGAAAAAGAAATAATGGTGTAAGTAAATGCATCACAGTCAGCTTCACAAAACTTTAATGACATTTTATAGTTGTACCAACCTATGTTTTTATGCAGAATATCAATAATTTTCTTTACAAAAAAAAAAAAAAAACGGTATTCAAATATTGGTTTCTATAGACTGGTTTTCAAATATGCAAATAGTACCCATCCCTAATAATAATTCCTACTGAATCATGTTAAAATGTAACAGCCTATATTCAAAACAGACATTCTTCTAAACCAGAAAATGATTGTGCATTCATTTCCTAACCATGAAAAGGTTAGAAGATATATACTGGCCATTAGTCATTTTCAAACAATAATTCAACAGTATTTTTCCACATATCATGTACTTACACATCATACTGTAAGAAGTTGAAAACTTCGTTGATTTGTGTCTGTGATATTTCCCCATCTATCTGGGCCAGGTAGGTGTAGATGTCCTTGAAGAGAGGGTATGGGATCTTGGCTGACCCCCCTTCTGGCTCTGCAGTCAATATCTCGCATACCTTCTTCATGGCTTGGGTTATGTTCTGCAGGGAAAGATAACATTCAAAATACATGAGGGCCTGAATCACTCTACTGGCTGAAATGGAAAGTCAACATGCAAGGGAATACTGAAAACACAAATCCTTTCATCCTTGCCAAATGGATTATCAGATGGCTTATATTTTATTTAATTTTAAATTAATAATTGCAACCAATTAAACAACCTACTTAAATGCCTCGGACCAATACAAATTCAAGGGGAGATAATTCTGGACTTTTTACTCTGATGTAACCCATTTTCAATAGGGTTCGAGTCCTCATTAATATAAAGACACTGAACAAGTTTGAAAAGAATCGGATGAAAACTGTGGAGTTTATCGCGTAAACAAGAAAAAGTCTAACGCACGCACGGACGCACGCACGGACGGCAGACGGACGGTCTGATGTAACCCATTTTCAATAGGGTTCGAGTCCTCATGAATATAAAGACACTGAACAAGTTTGAAAAGAATCGGATGAAAACTGTGGAGTTTATCGCGTAAACAAGAAAAAGTCTAACGCATGCACGGACGCACGCAGGGACGGCAGACGGACGGTCTGATGTAACCCATTTTCAATAGGGTTCGAGTCCTCATGAATATAAAGACACTGAACAAGTTTGAAAAGAATCGGATGAAAACTGTGGAGTTTATCGCGTAAACAAGAAAAAGTCTAACGCATGCACGGACGCACGCAGGGACGGCAGACGGACGGTCTGATGTAACCCATTTTCAATAGGGTTCGAGTCCTCATGAATATAAAGACACTGAACAAGTTTGAAAAGAATCGGATGAAAACTGTGGAGTTTATCGCGTAAACAAGAAAAAGTCTAACGCACGCACGGACGCACGCAGGGACGGCAGACGGACGGTCTGATGTAACCCATTTTCAATAGGGTTCGAGTCCTCATGAATATAAAGACACTGAACAAGTTTGAAAAGAATCTGATGAAAACTGTGGAGTTTATTGCGTAAACAAGAAAAAGTCTAACGCACGGACAGACGCACGCACAGATGGCAGACGGACGGTCTTATGTAACCCATTTTCACTAGGGTTCGAGTCCTCATGAATATAAAGACACTGAACACGTTTGAAAAGAATCGGATGAAAACTGTGCAGTTTATTGCCTAAACAAGAAAAAGTCTGACGCACGGACGGCAGATGGACGGTCTGATGTAACCCATTTTCAATAGGTTTAGAGTCCTCATGAATATAAAGACACTAAACAAGTTTGAACAGAATCGGATGAAAATTGTGGAGTTAATCGCGTAAACAAGAAAAAGTCTAACACACGGACACAGGCACGGAAACCACGCCATCCCATAAGCTCTTCTGGCCTTTGGCCAGTAGAGCTAATAGAACCAATCACGTGGATTAATGGTCAACTCATTACTAGAAAATGTTTGATCTTATATAAAGATAACATCCAGCAGTTCAGGTTGTGGGGTCCACCTAACCCAAGAAAGTATGAGTTGGTTAACTGACCAATGTGATAGATATGATTTACATATTGTTCAAAAACATTGAAAAATCCAACAAAACAAAAAAATAACAATCAGTGTGATTATTTATAGTCAGCAAGATAAATACTAAATATTCAATGATATACAATCATTAATTATATCAAGAGCATGCCAAAATGATGCTATTTACGCTACCGATAATACAATTCTTCCAATTGCATATGTTAAGAAAACATTCTCTTAATCAGTCCTGAATCCCAAGATGAGAACTATGGCCTCCATCTATCAGTCTCCTCATAGAAGTATGAACAATCTCCACGATTGATGAGGTATACATTTCAATGAGTACACCATATAAGGGACCAACACATGCACTAGAATTATCAAGTTAATGATGCTACAGCTGTAGGTATCATTTTTCGGGGGGGATTTTGAGATTTTTCTAGTAACTGTAGGTTTTTCAGTTATTGATTCTGGAGTTAAAAAAGTTATATATATTTGTTTGTTTATTTGGACTTCTAGTCGTATTCAACAGTATTTAAGTCACATGACAGCGGCCAGTTAACCGACTAGCACTTTTCCTGGGTAAGCTGGTGTACATAACCTGTAAATAATAACAGCCCAACTTAAATACAACTTAACAGTTATGAGTTTGAGAAAATACCCAATAAATGTACATTATCAACATTTGAGCTGTGTCATGCAAAAAAGGGTCTTATGACATATGCAGCCAGCGTAGCTCCAGACCAGCCTGTGCAATCGCACAGTCTGGTCATGAGCTAATCAGTCCGCTAATAAGACCACCAAACCTTGTGTGACTTTATAGCGGACAGCTTAGTACCAAGCTTGTCTGGAGCTACGCTAGTGGCATATGACCCATTTTCGCATGACACCGGCCATTTAAACCTACATCAGCAACTGCTGAACAAGCCAGAGCAAAGAACTTGTTCCACTCCACATCCCCTCCAAAGCTTCCAATCCGCACTAGATCATCAAACTGTTCCTTGGGCAGGGCAATGTCTGTCCACTTCTCCTCAATTTGTCTAAGGGGTACTGTCTTCTTGGGACCCAGCTAATATTTTGAAAACAAAATTCAAGAACTTTATTATAAAATGTTGTTGATGAATTAAAGGACAAGCCTTTTTTATCTACCATAATTAAACAGACGCAGTATGAACAAGCTGTTGCCAAGCAATGATGTCCCCTACCGGCTCGACCATCAGGGTTGCCACCAACCTGATGAAATAAAATTCCCTGACTATTCACTGACTTTTCCCTGACCAAATCTTAGTTTTCACTGACTAATTTCTCGACATATTCGGTCTCTTCCTCCCCATACAGCTGACCAAATCCACCCATTTAATGTTTATTTTATTCTTTAACATAAAATATTTAACAAATAACAAAGCAGTACTACTTGTACACTATACTATGCATGATGCAAGGCTATATAGTAAATACCACAAAACCAAAGATAAAAAAGTTATGCATGTACAACCACCACATTATATGATTATGTCTCAAAATCTATGAACAAAACATACTTCTATAGGTAGATACATGTGATGTTAGTTATGGCAATACAGTAGTAGCGCAACACCTATGACACAAAAAACTGTCCATATACAATATCCATTACATACTATGATCATACTTTAACATCTAGATACATGCATAGGTGAATACATACGAGTATGGGTAATGGGAAATGTTAATAGAAATAAATCTATTTATAAATGTACAAAACTGTTAGAACTTAGTGCCAATGATTCTTTCAACTAGCCATGGTCTATGGCAAACATTATTGTGCAGCGAAAAATAGATAAATTTACATTTTTGAACATGCTTTACACATGTTAATGTTTTATGTACATAGAAATAGTCAAAACATTTCAAATAAAAAATATACTGTTGAATCTTCTAAAACAAATGATACCTGAAGACTGCCATTGCCACTAAATAACTTATGCATCGACCCAAAATTTTATTTTTCCCTGACTTTTCACTGACTTTTCTGAAATTTCATTTTTCACTGACCATTTTTTTAAATTCCCTGACTTTTCACTGACCTTGAAAAAAAATCAAATTTCCCTGACTTTTCAAGTTAAGTGGCAACCCTGACCATTGTCAGATTTTTTTGATTTTTTTTTTTAGTATTTGTTGCCATAGCAACCAGAATTCTTGATGTAGGAACAAAATTAAATGATGTGCATAATCTCCATATTGGCATCTGTCCATGTTTCATGTTTCATGAAAAAATATGAAGAACTTTTAGAGTTATCGCAGGATCCAGAAAAGTGTGACAGACAGACAGACTGACGGACTGACAGACGGACGGACAGAGGGCAAACCATAAGTCCCCTGCGGTGAAACCGGTAGGGGACAATAACATAACAGACTACCGGCACAATACCAATTTAATTTCACTTTTCCATGAAAGAAAAAGATAATGATAATCTGATATATCAATTTCTTAACCATTAGTATAAGTATTTCAAATGTATGCTTCTTAGTTGTTCAATTTCTATTGTGTATCTGATAAACACTTACACTGGTGTAAAAACAATGTCATGCGCATGTTAAGAAGAATTTGTTATTTTTTAATACTAAGAAAGTAAACAGACTAAAATCACTATGGATACCAAAGTCGGCAAGATATGAGTGATATTTGTACATGTGAAGTTTCACAAACATGTCAAAGATTGTGGTTTATATATATATTACTTATTTACATACGTGAATTATTATTTGGTAAATCATATGCACTTACAATAAATTGTAGACAATCAGCCTTCAACAATATTATATTTGCATTTACTTAAATATCATCTATCTGTGATTACCTGTCCGTAACAATTGGTACAACATAAACAAAACATACATTTCATTGCCAAATAATAATTAAACATATACTCCAGTAGTGCTGTCAATATCTCCTACATGGTACCTGTTTGTTGAGCACCCTAAGAAGTCCAGGCGTGAGCCCGGTGTCTGTCTTCTGTGTGGCCACAGGCATCTCCAGCCTCTCCTTCACTGGGGGAGTCTCACCCTTGGACATTGCCTTGAAGTACCTGAACATGAACAGCAAATAGTGCATTGTGAATTACCAGTAAATAAAGTCCCTCACTTACTGAATGTGGATACAGAAAAGGTCCATATTATGCAAATGTTTATATTTATTCCTAGGCAAAATAATTATAGGTAATTAGATGTTTCACTGTCCAATACGGAGATAAATTTGGGCGAGCACATAGTTTGAAGTCATATTGGACGAGCCGTTAGGCGAGTCCAATATGACTTCAAACTGTGCGCATGTCCAAATATATCACATATTGTACAGTTTAAACGTCTAATGAGCTTTTTATTATATATCCCTTTCTTAAGCTCTTTTTTTAATTTTAAATATGCATGTATAATCGTTATTTGCAGCACGATAACCTGTGAAACTTATTGGATATATTCATAAGAAATGTGTGGATTAGCAATTGCATTTTCCTTAGAATTGGGTTCAAATGCATACATTTATTGTATTTATATATTAATTATACTGGGTCCAAGCAATCGTGCTACTGATCATCTTTTTTTCCGTGGTACTTTATTTGAGACATACATTCTAAATATAAATTACAACGCGGATTGGACATTATTTGTTTAGCAAGAGGGCCATGATGGCCCTGTAATGCTCCACTGTTTTTTTGTGCGAAAAAAGCGTGCAAGGAGAAGAAGATGTTTAAAGGAAAAGTTAACGCACGGACGCACAGACGCACACACGACGGACACAGGACCATGACATAAGCCCCGCTGGCCTTTGGCCAGTGGAGCTAAAAAAGACATGAAATTAACATGTCATCCAAAATATTTTCATCCGGATATATGGTCACTTTCGACATATTTAAATAAAACCGGACTTTTTTCAGTTTATAAGAAAAGCATTCATAACACATGTTCTTACTTTAATGCCTTTGTTAGCAGTCACCATCTGACCTAAAATGGCACTAAATGACAGGGTTTTATCTCATGTTTACAAGATGCTGATGTTGTTGTTGGTCACAGCCAAACGGCCGCAGTAATCTCCACTGGTAAACATCATATGTTCAGTTTTGTGACCCCCAGGGCCGGGTCAAATTTGAGCCCAGGGGAATAATTTGAACAAATTTGGTAGAGGACTATTAGATATCACTACATACCAAATTTAGTAGCCCTAGGCTCTATAATTAAGAACAAGAAGATTTTTGAAGTTTGCACAAAATAGGCCTTATTTAAGCATATGTTCATTTTTGTGACCCCTGGGGCAAGGTCAAATTTGTTCCCAGGGGCATAATTTGAACAAACTAAGTAGAGAACTATTAGATGTCACTACCTACCAAATTTGATAGAAATAGGCCCAATGGTTATGGACAAGAAGATTTTTATAGTTTGCACAAAATGGGCCCAATATAAGCATATGTTCAATTTTGTGACCCCTGGGGAACGGTCAAATTTGATCCCAGGGGCTTAATTTGAACAAACTTGGTAGAGGACAATAAGATGTCATTACATACCAAATTTGGTAGCCCTATGCCATACGGTTATGGACAAGAAGATTTTTAAAGTTTGCACAAAATAGGACTTATATAAGCAAATTTTCGATTTTTTGACCCCCCAGGGTGGGGTCAAATTTGACCCCAGGGGCATAATTTGAACAAACTTGGTAGAGGACTATTAGATGTCACTACATACCAAATTTGGTAGCCCTAGGCTCAATGGTTATGGACAAGAAGATTTTTAAAGTTTTCACAAAATAGGCCTTATATAAGCAAATTTTCATTTTTTTGACCCCCCGGGGCAGGGTCAAATTTGACCCCAGGGGCTTAATTTGAACAAACTTGGTAGAGGACAATAAGATGTCATTACATACCAAATTTGGTAGCCCTTGGCCCAATGGTTATGGACAAGAAGATTTTTAAAGTTTTCACAAAATAGGCCTTATATAAGCAAATGTTCAATTTTGTGACCCCCCGGGGCAGGGTCAAATTTGACCCCAGGGGCATAATTTGAACAAACTTGGTAGAGGACTATAAGATGTCACTACATACCAAATTTGGTAGCCCTACGCCCAAAAGTTCTTGACAAGAAGATTTATAAAGTTTGCACAAAATAGGCCTTATATAAGTAAATTTTCAATTTTTTTACCCCCAGGGGCAAAGTCAAATTTGACCCCAGGGGCATAATTTGAACAAATTTGAAAGAGGTTCACCACAGGAACATTCCTGACAAATTTCATCAGAATTGGACCAGTTGTTTTAGGAGAAGAAGATGTTTAAAGAAAAAGTTAACGCACGGACGCATGGACACAGGACCATAACATAAACCCCGCTGGCCTTTGGCCAGTGGAGCTAATAATAAAACAAAACAGAAAAACAAGGTTTCAATGTTTTATACTATAGATTTTCTATTGTTAAGACAAACACAAATGTTTCATGAATAGAGGAACCATAGCATCAAAGTGAAGTTTTACATGGCAACAACATTTCAAATGTAAAAATCCGATATGTCTTCGTCCGTCAACATCTTACCAAACGTCAACATAAACAAAATGCTTCCCATACAGACGCTTTTATTACATCTATGCTATTTTCAAGACAAGCGCCCTTGTGAATCTATTATTGTACATTCGGATACTTTTTCTCGGTTAAGGCTTTTATTGTTATAAAACAATTGCTTAGTGCACTTGTACTCAACTGTCCAATACTGAAAAAATACAGACTTTTTGGATCCAATACCGGAATATATTGGACGGTCATGTGGTACATAATTTATGTGGAATGCCCATTGGATGAATTTATTGGATATATAATAAGTTGTTTTAGTTCCTGAACACGACAAGCAAATAGTGCATTGTGAATTACCAGTAAATAAAGTCCCTCACTTACTGAATGCGGATACAAAAAAAGGTCCATATTATGCAAATGTTTATATTTATTCCTAGGCAAAAAAGGCTATTATGATAAAACGTTTTTATAAGTATATTTATTATTCTATTACTTGAGGTTGATTTCACCCAATGAGAATACCTGTCACTACAAATAATAAATAAAGCTTATTGTATAGATGCAATAACAAATAACTATTTAAAAAAAAAGCATTTTATTCCGAGTATTATCCAGCACTTACGCAGCAGACCAGCTGAGCACATCTGTTGGCTGTGTCCTGATGGCAGCTTTGGTGAACTGTTTGAGGATGTCGGGCAATGCCGGAGGGATGTTAATCTGCTGAGAGCAGTAGTAGGGCTCATCAGGATTCCCAGGCATGATTGTTACTGCAAACAAAATCATGACAATCAGACCATGTACTTGAGTAACTGATTCTTATTATTTATTTTTTTGTTTGTCTATAAAGTCTGTCAGGCATCTGACAATGCCATTATTCAAGGTCCAAGAACAGCGATTTTTTTTGGCCTATTGGGAAAAGTACCCGTACCGGTCCAATTGGGAAAAATTGAGTCGTGAAAACCTCAAAATTGGGAAAAATTGAATCTGAAAACCTTGAAATTGGGAAAAATCGCGTTGTGAAATCTTCAAATTGGGAAATTAGTGTATTTGATTTTTTTGGTTTAAAAAAACAAATACCTTAAAATTGTGAATAACTGATGTCAAGTTGTAAATATTATATTTACTAAGGTTAGAGACATTACAAGAGCTGCATAAGTAAATTAATTAAAGTTGCATTTAATTTTATTTTTTTTAAATCAACCTTCATTTGGGAAATTTGTAATTTTTCCGAGATTGGGAAAGTGCAGTTTTCCGGTACTTTACAAAGGAGGAAAAAAATCGCTGAAGAACAAATCCATAATACTGGAAGAAATGATCTGGGAGCCGTTTCTTAGAACTACGTAAGTTCAAAAATCATAGTGCATAAGTGCAAAACTTAATGTTAGTAGCGTTTCTATAAACTGCGTAAAGTTACGTTAGACGTATGTTTGCACGTAGTTACGGTTGCTCAAAGGCTCGCGTAACTCAGTTATTTTGCGTAAATATGGCGGCGTTGGTACGGATATTTGTAATTTTTCTAATGAAAAAAAAAGGCAGAGAAATTTTTACATGTTGGAATCGATTGTTGTTATGATTTGTTCGATTTTTCTCTTGACAATTCATTCAACTTTCGTTTTTAACATGCTAAATATCAATCACAAGTTGAACGTTTATCAAACAAAACGAATGCGACATTGATTTGCAGAGTGATTCATTGTAAACATGGGTAAAAGTTTACTTTTTCTGTACTGTAAAGAATTATTTATCAGCATTTTATAATCTTAGTTTGTTTAGTTTAAACATATTTATTTTAGCTCGATTGCATCGGAAGCCTAAGGCTTATTTGAAATGCTCTCAAGTCCGTTTCCTGGGACTAGAACCAGTGCTTAGTGTCTATGTGGGAGATCTAAAGAAACGCTCCCACAGTGGGGATTGAACCCAAGACCTCCAGATCGCTAGGCGGACACCATATCCATTACGCCATGGCGACCTGTTTATCTTAGTTTGTGAAAACAGTTGTAATAATACTGCTGTGTCTATCATACAGTACAGGGATGGAAATAAGTGGTTGCCCGTGAGCCCTGGGAAAGTAGATTTTGGACTGGGCAACTCAATTTCAAAAGTTGGTAGTCCGGCCGGGCAACTTACTTTTTTTTAAAGCTTGAAACAATTCAGTGCAATAAAAATTGAATAAAAATTGGCGACGGTGGATCAATAATGCTTTAAATAATATTCATTATTTAGGCAAAGGAAATGATTCAATTCAGGCTCATAATAATACATAATGCATTGAAAGTAAGTCACGTCAGCAATGTTATTTAATTATCTATTATTTTATTTAAAGAATGTATTAGATACACATGAAACGACATGTTCATATTTCTGGGCTCGTTACTCTTTAGCTGGGCAAGCAAAATACTAAAGATCGTTGCCCGTGTGGGCAACCAATACTAAAAAGTTAGTTTCCATCCCTGCAGTAATAGGCCTATGTGCTTATATTGATTGATATAGCTGGCAACAGCGTTTTTACACATGTTTATATGGTTGTCACTTTATTGTTAATTGTCACTTTTTTTATATTTTTTTCCACATAGCTGTTTTACCCAGCTTTTCACCTTACTTCATTCATTTCGATAGTTTAGACAATCCCAGAATCGATAAATTGACCGCCGCCATTACTGAAGAATTAGGCAGATTACAACGTTATCATAGTGTACACCCGCTTTATTCCAATAAACAGTACTTTATGACTTCGCACAGTAGGATTGAAAACAAGTGAAACATGAAACCAAGTGTCGATATGTATCACATCGTTAATCAATATAACTTAAATAAAAAATATACACGATAGATTTATAAAATATGTGTCTCTGCAACAATATTCAGTGACAACACGTAATGTTTAAGGCCGAGTTGGCATTTTTAAGCATACCTTTCAGTAATGCCTTTGTATAAAATTTAATTATTTCTTTATGGAATAAAATTATTCAAGCATAATTATAAAGGTATAGAAATATCTAAAGTCTGAAGTAAACGTTGTGATTTTAGCGTAAATAGTGCCGGAGATATTAACAAAGATCTATCAATATATAAAGATTGGAAACATCCATTCAGACCATTTTTTTATTATAGATCTTTGATATTAATTAGATAGATTTAAGGTCGATGTAGACAATTAAATTGATATCTGCCTTTGTTTAAGCCTATATTATTTCTTATTAAATGTCGTACTTTCTATACTTTCCGGAGATATTCATTAAGAAACGTTGTAAGATTAAAGACTGAGGACGACTTCTTTTATTGAATAATACATATCTTTGTTTGTCTAAACAGTTACCATTTCGCTATTAATATTTCCCTTGTAAGTGTCATTTTAAAGGTAAT
>VMBQ01002209.1:72114-136847 GCA_007657795.1 Dreissena rostriformis
CTACTCTAAAACTAATTTAAACATGAAAACAACTTCTAAAAAAGTCTGTATCTCTGATTTAATGGACATGATAAAATTTATTACATTTCGGGTTTTTATTACAAAACGGGTTGTTACTGTCGACCCGAAATGTAATAATGCATCGCAACCCACTTTGTAATAAATTATTACATTCATGATTTGTTGATGGAGTCTTTAAGAACAAAGGTCGGGGGAACAGTCAATACCTACTCTAAAACTAATTTAAACATGAAAATAACTTCTAAAAAAGTCTGTATCTCTGATTTAATGGACATGATAAAATTTATTACATTTCGGGTTTTTATTACAAAACGGGTTGTTACTGTCGACCCGAAATGTAATAATGCATCACAACCCACTTTGTAATAATTATTACAATTCGGGTTTTTATTACAAAACGGGTTGTAACAGACATTAAAGCAGACAATGAGCAATCAGGCTTGCAGGTCAGCAGGCATGTTGCAGGACGTATGACAGGAGGCAGACAGGCCAACAAGCAGACAAGCAGGTAGGCAATCAGGAAAAAGGCAGGCATAATGCGAAAGCAGACAGGCAAGCAGGGACACCCTTCATTTTAAGTTAGAATTGCTTTCATAATCGGATTTTACAAACACAATTGATACTTACTAATTATGAATTTTCACAAAAACATAGCAATACTGTTTTATGAGCACATTTTTAATTACTAAAATTAGTACAGGTTAAGACAAATGCCACTTGCGCATATAAATATGTAAAAGATAACCATTAAACAAATCACATAATACAAAACCTCTTTGAAAATACGTGTAATTTCATGGTGGCTGTTTAGATCGTTCATATCCATTAATTAAGGACTTTTTGTATTGTTTTACAACGATACAGATTTTAATCTGCTATAATTATAAAATAAATCTGCCATCAATATATCATATTATATTAGGTTATAAATATTGCATTACTCTCGTTCGAGTTTATAGTTTATGTGCTTTCTATTATTCAGCCGTAAAAACTCCCACTTACAAACAATCTAGATACCATTATCAGCAGATCACAATTTAGTGTTCCAAAAAGAGACAGTACATGTACACTAATCGATTTAAACAATATAGGGTATCGTACACGAACAATATTGCGATAAGAATGCAATCCCGATCGCATAAATTGGGAAAGGCACAATCACAGAACGTCAACGTACTGTATTGCAGAATGCAATACATATCAAATCATGAGACAAATAATGTAGTTGTTAGTATAAACAAACTGCATTGCAAAAAATGATTTCATGTTCCATTATGTTTTATAATTACATTCGTCATACGCAAGAACCGATTTGAAATTGTTATTGGTGATCTATTTATTATCTGATGATACATATAATTCGAATATTTAAGTTGTGTGAGCATTCATATTGATGTAATCTGTGATTGTCAAACTGAAATTCAAATACAGTACAAATATTAAAATGAAAATTGAGCACTCGTCATTCATAATTTAACCACATGTTTTCAGTGAACAGTAATTCTAGCTCTGATGACTCTCCCTACACATTTCTAGTCAAGCGTTTAGTACCTGTTGTGATTTTAATTATTAGCTACTGAAATTATGACCTTTCTTGAAAGGTATGCAACAATAAATATTAAACGGAACGCAATATAACATGGTGTTCGCATCTTTGCATTTGCATTTTATTAACGTGAATCATCTGGTTAGTAAGCATACAAATTGCGACGGGTGGCCATTGTTTAAACGCTAGTGTGTTTAGTAAAAAAAATCTCAACAATTCAAAACCTGGATTTTACTTTTTACGTATTCTGAACACTTAACTTGTATTTTTTAAAGGAATTGTGTGAGTAAATATATTGTTTTATCTTATACTTTGTTACACACTCAATTGTATAACTATTTTCAATTTGATCACATTCGAATGGTTATAAAGCGGTGTCGGTCCTCTCTGATTTAAAATGTTTCATAACAACGTAATAAAAGCGAATGCCACACATCATGTTGATTTCAAGAAAAGCCTGGTGTTATAGTGCTTTTGCAAAAAATAAATCTGATCTAAAAAAAATAGCAATGTCTGTCCTATTTCGTTATAAATGATTTATGACAACAAAAAAATTGCATGCATTTTGTAGATTTCCGGTTATTGCATGATTGTATAATGCTGGTTCGTAAAAGAGGTTTATCTGAAAGAGTTTTTGTTGTATTAATTTTGTCCTGCTCTAAATACGCCGATAATCGCAGTTTTACAATAGTGAATGTTTAATTTAATATGCGTGTTGCATACAAGAAAGATGATTATATTTAATCTGTTATTTGTCCATAAGTCCACTCCAAATTGATCTATTGGTCTACGTATTTTTTTTGTAAGTTGAAGAGGCGAGCGATTTTATTTTTTTTTTAAACAGGAATATTCTTAAGCGAACGAAGAGCGAAGAATAAAACAAAACACATTTCGATAGAAAAATATTGCATTTACAAGAGATACAGGTTTAACAGCTATATTTTACATTCAAATCAATTATTATACAAAGGAAAGAATATATGTACAAACAAGCAATAATAATCTATGAGTTACATACTTTACAAATAAAAATGCACTAAAATTAGGTTTCAGCACTTAAACTTTAAAATGTAGAACACAAGTCTAAAGCTACTTTCACCTTTGTATACTTCCAAATAATGACAGACAGTCGGATAAAGGCCATGCATATAATATATTGTCTCTACTTTATTTAAAAACGGGCATATCGATGGCTAGAACGGTATTGTATTTTTCTGAAATAAATGTATACATTACAAAGAACTTATATTTCAGAAATACACGGACCTAGCTGTCAAACATGTTCCGTCAACCATGTATTTTAATACTTATAAACATAGTCCNTACTACTACTACTACTACTACTACTACTACTACTACTATTACTATTAATTTTACTATATCTTCTACTTCCACTACTTTCACTTCTTTTACTGCTTCCTCTACAACAGTTTCAACAGCAGCAATTTTTATTACCCCCATCACCACCACCACCACCACCACCATCGCCGCCACCACCTCCACTTTTTAACAATAAATGTATACATTTATCTCGCTTTCTATTCTTTTTTTCCCTCTTTACACCGCTACTTGCACACAGGGATACCGGACGTGATTTATATAAAATCCTGCATAAATCCTCATCGTATTTGTGATTATGTATGTAATCAATAAAAGCCGAAGATTGCATCGTGAACAATTGCGCAACGTTACAGCAATATTTTAAATTCTTAGTACATGTTCTTGCCACTGATTGATCGGTGGGAGAAAGTTGTTTTCTAATCCGCGCGACGTACATCATGTTACGTATGTGTCATAACCGCAAACATGATAGAGTGATGATTAAGCTGGTACGAAGAGACACGGACTCGTGAAATAGGGCTATAAAACGCACGCATTTGCTGTTACTGATTTACTGCATCACTTCTTCGCAATTGGTAAGTGCAATATTTTGTATAATATATAATATATTATATAGTGTTAAGACTTATCTATATATTTTTTAGATTACATTTCAATTACATGTGTTTTAACTTCTGCGGATTTAAATTATGCATCTGTTCTGTCACGTAAGTACAATTAAATTGTGATAGTAATATAAATTTTGGACTTAGTGAAAATTTATTTAATTTGTATTGTTTTATGACAATATTTAAAACTGAAAAAATAAGAAAACACTTTTGCATTAGTTTACTTTGCTCTTTTGTTGAGATGTTATATAAATTTTGTTTTTAATTAAAGATTTTTTGGAGACGCCATGCCTGTAACAGTAGCGATCTTCCTTCTTTGCGTCTGCATTGCGTCCAATGTGATGGCAAACGTGGAAGGTAACTGTGCTTTTGTTGTTTAAAAAACATGTACATTGTTTGATTTGGATGTAATTTCTATTGTAAATCCGAGAAGAGTTTGAAATTACGCTCAAGTGCAAACTGCTCATACAGACGATTGTTTAATTGCGATGTATGATCAATGTCCTACAATGTATGTTCCAGTGTGCAGGGAGGACCCGGATACGGGAGGCTGCGAAGCCAGAATCATCCAATGGTACCACGTGAACGGCGTGTGCAAGGAGTTCAACTACAGCCGTTGCGGAGGAAACATGAACAGATTCAACACGCGGGAGGAATGCGAGCAGAAGTGCGTAGTTTGTAATCTTCCCGCAGTAAGCGGTCCCTGCGAAGCGTATATACCCAGCTGGTACTACGACAATGGCGTCTGCAAGAGGTTTGTATACGGCGGTTGTGATGGCAACGGCAACAGGTTCGAATCGCGATATGCTTGCAAACGTGAATGCAAGATCAAACGACAGTTTATGTAGTTGTGGAAACATGAATGTAGAAATATAACTAATTTGATACAGTGAATTAATACAGCGACTATATTAATTCTTTCTTCCATGTATATGCGTTATCAGGCATATTAAAAAATATCAATAGATCTACTTTTATGTTATATGTTTATAAATAAAAACCATTTACATATTTGTTACATTGTATATTCATTGTTTTATGTTTTTGTTTTGGAGATGACCGTATAAGACATGAAATAATTTAAACTATGCATTTGAAATTGAAATATACGTAAAGTGTGAACAAATGTCATTAATATCAAATAAGCGAAGTAACTCTGATCCTCTCGAATAAAGATGGTATACAAAGGTAGTCTCTAATAAATATTTCCAAAAGTTGAATAATGACTGCAATCATTATCGTATGTGTAAATGTGAACGCGTGTTACTGCCCATGTATGTATGCGCGTGTTTGGGTGTGTAATTGCGAATATTGGAGGCAGTTGTAAACATTATATAAAACTATAAATAGAAGTGAAATATTGTTCGGCAAGCCGTATAACAGACGAAACTTGAAAGCGTTTACCAAGACATTTGACATAGAACGTTTGGTTTAATCAGGGTCAATGAGCTTTCTATAAGACACTTCAAACGAAACTTAACGAAAGATCAAGATAATAGTAGTTCAGCTCGGTTTTTATTTCTTTATAAAATATGTTTGGTTGCCATGTCCAAAATCGTTAAATAACCTCTTTCATGGCACAATCATGTTTCTCTTATCATACACAATATAATTAAATTAAAGATGTTTAAAATAAATAAATTTAATGCAACTCCTTAACAAAACACTGCAAATACCTTAGGAAACACAGCAAATACTTCATCAAACAGTGCAAATACGTTATGAACCACTTCAAATTCCTTAGAAAACACTTCAAATACATAAGGAAACAATGCAAATACCTTAAGAAAAACTGCAAATACCTTAGGAAAAACTGCAAATTCCTAAGTCAACACTGCAAATACCTTAGGAAACACTGCAAATACTTAAGAAAACACTACAAATACCTAAGGAAACACTGCAAAATATCGATCAATAGCCTAAGAAACAGAGCACACATTACAAACATATCATAAATTGAGGTGTGTTCCATCAACTGTATATCAATTCAATTACTGTTTTGAAAATATGTTTGTGCTGTTTCTTCGTTGATAGTCATTTCATATATGCATTCTAACTTGTATAGAACTTTTAATCAGTAGCTTGAATGGGTTATCCAAACTAAACGCGTATAATTTGAGAATTATATTAACGTCTTTATTTGTTGATTTAGGCCGGCAACCTATGTAGAGCGCAGAACCGCCCAATCATTGTTCGTGAATTTGAGCGACAGAGCGACGGACTGTCTGGGGATACCGGCATGACATTCCAAATATGGGATACTATGAGGATCTAAAGTCACGAATTCTTCCTCAGGAAGATATAAGTCTTCCTAAGGAAGATTTAAATCTTCCTTAGGAAGATTTATATCTTCCTGAGGAACAATTAAATCTTTTGACCCTTTTAGCCGCGTCATCTTAATTCTTCCTGTGAACTTCGAATTCTTCCTTAGGAAGATTAAATTGTTCCTACAAATGTTATAGCCAATCAGGACTCTGCTAAAGATAACAACCAATCCAAATACGCGTTACATTTCACGCGCGTTATTCAACATCTGACGGAAAACAACCGCCATCTTTAAACAGCGAAGTAACATGCAATGAAGTTACAGAAATGGATCTAGCGGAGTTTTTACGTAATTCGCATCGAGTGATGAGGGACGTCACGCGCATTTATCAACATCTCCATCAGTGAATACGCTGAATTCATCGAGCATTCGTTTATATGCTCTTTGTAGAAATATAAACAGGTAGGCAAAACGATGTTTTATAGTGGACGAACCAGTTATCGAACACCTAAGAAATTACGTTATAATTGCAAACACTTATAATAACAAAAACAATTTGTTTTAACAAATGACTAACCGTTCAATCATTTAATAACTTATCTGTAAAGTTTACCAGCAGATATCATTCAAAAATTCATAACAATGATTCCCTGGTTATTGTCACCTCTAGCAGACAAAACAAAATGACGGTCGATGTTAACCTGACCTTTTACCGCACAGTTCATAAATACTACTCAAGTGAATATAAACAAAGATAAAACTGAATATTTATTATTCAAACATGAACATTAACAAAATAAGAAAATCATGTAGCTTTGAACCCAAAAAACAAGTCTATTCCACTGCAATATTGTGGCAAGGACAATAGAGCAGGTCATTTCTTCTAACAACATTTGTGGCTGGGCAAAACTGCAAGTGCACCCAGTGGCTACAGTTATCAAAGTCACACTTCACAAATATCAAGGATACATAGTTTGCAAGTTCTTTTGGCTGAAAGCGGATGCATACGCAACAAGTTTCATCATCATCTTCATCCTCAGACGATTCAACATCAGTGTTCAGATGGGAGGGTCATGGCTCTGGGTAAGTGTGTTGTTTTGTTGATTGGTTCTTTTTCAGTTGTTTGTTCCTTGTTTGTGAAACTGTTGTTTTTGTAGCCTTCAGCTTCGAATGTTGACGCACGTAAATATACAAATAAAGAGAAAGATAATTTTTGGCGTGATGTTTATAATAAAAAAAGTATCGCATGTTTGAATAATTATAGTAGTGAGTACCATGAAAACAAGAACAGTTGCATCGTGTTGTTTCTTTATAAACGAATATAAAGTCTCGTTCAAAATTTTCCATTCCAAATTAAGCTTTATTTCATATCAACAATTCAATCTAAGGTTGCACAACAGCATACCAGAAAAGGCAGAGTAACCACCACCAGTAATTTCGTGGTGTTCATGAACTCTGTTTGCAATCCAGACCTCATCTGCGGCAGCCAATTTGAGGATGACAGTCACTGAACCCTGACCCCAAGACCCGTTGCTCGATACCGCTATCACGGTGTCTATGCCACGCGCCCTTTTAAGATCTGTATTGGGATAATACTATCAACAAAAGCGAAGCCCATGTGACATTTTTAGGGATGTATTTTTTTATAAATTTCACCATTTTTAATGGGAAAAAGTGGAGAGCCCGCTCATTCGTGAGAATTTTCTATAGGTATCATAAATTTTTTAAACAAATAAGTATTTTCAGTAAAGTGCAACCTCGCGTTTGAACGGTTAGAAAAAAGTTCAGTGTAGGGACTTAATATTACAAACGCGCGGTTGCACTTTACTGAAAAAATACTTGCTGTCTGTATCCGGCATTTGTTGTCGTGGTTTATCGCGCTAATGACGTGACGCATATACTTCTTCTTGGAAGATTAACGGTAAACATGTTCGTTTTAATCAATCAAATTTCTACATACCTGCTGAACTTTCAACGTAAAAATGTCTGTATCCGGTTGTTGTTATTGTATAGAGCTTCTTCTTGGAAGCTTAAAGTGACAGTTCGCGCAGAATTATGGGCAGAATCGTAAGAAAACGTGTTTTTATTGTGGATATCACTGAAAATCCGGTTGAAATCAGTTGAAAACAAACAATATAGCGATTTTTATTTTGGGGTCGAGTACGATAAAGTACGAAAACGACCTTATTAATATTCATGATTCGACACGTTTATTCTAACCTAAACAAACACAATTGCGGATACGGGCAAATTTAGCAGAGAGAAGGTAAGAACAAATGCAAATACATCTGTTACAGACGTAAAACTGAATATAGATATAATTTGCATAACTCGCGACTCTGCAATGATTCTCGCCTATTGCATGTTTTAATGATCATTTATATATAATTTTATCGATTCAAAACCGATTTTGACCAGGTTTTCGATATCAACCTCGATACAAAATATATTTCAATGAATTTACTTTAACTGTTATCATGTGAGCTTTAATCGATCAAATACCTAAACACGTGCTTAACTTTGAAGGTAGGAATTTCTTTAAATGGTACTTGTTGGCTTACATTGTAACAGAAAAAAAACATCAAATGTTATTACTGAAATTGATGCAATGTTAAAGATTAAACTTTAGTTAAATCTTAATATTCGTCGTGGCTACATGTAAGAAACGTAAAACATAACATAAATCTTAATTTAATATACATCATCCACATTTACGCTGAAAAACAAATGGTCATAGTTTAACCACATTAAATGATTAGCAATGTTTGTTGACAGACAAACACGTGAAATGGTAATAAATCTCTTTCTTTGGATTGGGACAACTTTACATTTACGGCCGTAATCAACTTTTTTTTTTAAATATTTATCCATCGGTGAATATTGTTTAATTACGTTCTTAACTAAATGAGGTGATACTTTTGTATATATTTAAACTGTTATATGTACATTTTTGGTATGTTTTTTTACCAAATCTGTACACAATGTTAAATTAATCTTCCAACCTGAAAATACTCCAACTGAAACAAATGTTGGCCTTATTCACGTTTAGTGGAATAGTAAAGAAAAGTAATGATGAGAATGTGTTAAGCTTTATTGCAGAGCATGACTTGATTTTACTGTCTGAAACATGGACACACTCAAAACAGACTACCAACATAGAAATAAATGAATACATCTCTTTCAATCTTTTCGGGAACAAAAGTCACGGAACAAAGAAAGGTCGTTTTAGTGGCGGCCTTAGCGTTTATTTTCATAAAAAACACTAAACAATAAAATATCAGTCATTTAAGAAAATAAAAATGGCTTAATATGGATAAAGATAAACAAAGAAATATTAACAACCGAACAAGATGTATTCATTTGTCTATGTTATATTCCAACAGCTAGCTCGAAAGTGTTAATACGCCATGACTTCGAATTTTTCGAGGAAATCGAAAAAGGTATAGAGCATTATGGGCCACTTGAAGCCACTTGTATTGTTGGTGATTTCAATGCTAGGACTGGAAATTTATCAGATATTATTAGCAATGATATATACTTAAATGTGACGGGAGACCACGTACAGGATAACAATAATATTGACAATTTAAACGTTCGCCTTAACGCTGATCACGTTACAGATAATAGGACAAAACATGATTTCTCTATGCAAATCTGCATGTCACATTATAGCGAACGGACGATTAAAAACGATAAAACGGGACACTATACTTTCTTATTAACACAAGGCCTCAGCGTCACAGACTATTTGCTTATAAATATATAACATACTCATGTTATTAATGACTTTAAGTACTTAATTGGAATAACTTTTCAGATCATTATGCATTATATTTGTCATTAAAACTAAAAAATCACATATTAGATAATGTTCAAGATAATAATGCGAAAAATGTAACGGAAACTAAATTAATTTTCAATCAAGATTTAATTCACGTCTATCGAGAATCATTAAATGCAAATTTACGTGAACTACGGGATTTAAGTAGCATGAGTACGGTCGACCAGGTAAATCTGCTCACTGACTTCATGCATGAGCAAGCAACGCAAGATTTTAGTAAATCGTTTAAGGACGTATGCGGCAGTTTAGTTTCACGCAAATTTGTTTTTACTGTAACACCGGTTGCGCAATAAGTGTATGCGTTTTCGGATACTTTAACACCGGTTGCGCAATAAGTATATGGTTTTTCGGATATTCGATATCAAATATGGGAATAACACCAAAACATCAACTTTTATGAAGCTAAGAAAACTGATTAAACAATATGTGTCCTATAAACTGAACAATAACAATCGACCATCATCATCTCTAAGACCACACAAACCTTTTTATAGCGTAATTGTAAAGGCAAGCATGAGTCTTAATACGGGAAAAAGGTTAAATGATAAGAATTGAAATTATATATGAATTTTGGGTCTTTTGATGTTGAAAATCAGATTGTTTTTTTAATTTAGCCAAAAACGTATCATTAGTTGATATACATTTGATGTATTTTGTTATGAAATTTAATATAAATAATAGTTATAAAGGATTATAGAGGAATACGTTATTTTCAAATATTGTCTCATTTTTGTTCTCAATGTTGTCCTGTCTGGCATATTTGTGAGGTAAACACACACATTGAAAGAGTCATACTATCTAATGAAAAATAAACAACACTGTCGATCCTTGATTTTTGTTTCATTTTTATACCTGCTAAAGATAGCTACAGCAAACTACCAAAACATATATAATTATATGATTAACAAACAAAATAAGCACACCTTTTCAAAACGTCCTAAAACTGTATTATTCATTTAAAAAAATGTCAGTCAATGTAGACTTAAAAAATCAAGATTGATTTCAGTATTATTACATTACAGTGGCGTATCAAAAACAAATGATAATTTCCAAAACCTTATGAAAGATACCGAAATGTATGACTGTAGTGAATGATTGTTTAACATATACGCATAAAACAAATTCTGTTCAAAATTCTGTTCACATGCACACGTTTAAGTAGTGTGCATAGGTTTTCAAATAAGTAAAATACTTGTGTTGAATTATGGTTGTATCGTACATTAATTGTAATTTGTTGGCGTATACATTTTCTTACCAATGCCAATAATATATAACTGCTAATAGATACATTAATGCATAACAATAGAATGCGATGAACTGGTCAAGTCATGTAAAGAATTACAATTAAAACCGTTGATGTGCCCCTTTAATTGTATTATATACATCTTGTTTTAAGTTGGATAATGCCTACTTTTACTGATTTGGATACATATTATTAATTATTCGGGTCTTCATTTGAATTTAAATCTACTTTTGCATTGACATACAGCCAAACAATGGTCAAGTCATGTAAAGAATTACAATAGATACCGTTGATATGCACCTTTAAATGTGTTGCTTACAATTTGTTTTGGATGCTGTATTAACCTACTTGTACTGATCTGGATACACATTATTTGTGTTTGATTTAAATTTAAATCGACTTTTGCATTGGCATACAGTCAAACAATGGTCAAGTCATGTTAAGAATTACAATTAATACCGGTGATATGCACCTTTAAATGTATTGCTCACGTTTTGTTTTGGATCCTGTATTACTAGTTTTACTGATCTGGATACACATTATTTTTGTGTTATTTAAATCTAACTCCACTTTTGCTTTGGCATACATAGACTAGTAAGTGTTTTGAACTTCACTATGTACATTGATTTGATTTTTTTTTAATTATATTGTACTACTTGCAGTTAAACTGCGCTTGTTAACTCGTTATTATAGAAAAATAATATTTTCACTCGTGGCTGCGCCACAATATATTTTCTATGATCACTCGTGAAATAACAAACGATCTTACACTGAAATGAACAAATATCATCTATTTCTTCCTCTTTCCCACGTATCGTATGTAAACGAAAAGCATGCTCCATGATAATTGACTTCTGAATACGTCTCGTATCAATATTATCATTCCACGGGGATCAAATTGACAACTTTATTCAAATGCTATGCAAATTCTTCTTTGATATAAAAAACGTCTTTTAATCAAGTTAAATCAAGTGTGTATTAAACGTTTCAAATATAGTTTTATAGCACACATTCAAAGATGAAACGATTTAAACATGCTCAAATTGCATATATTTGTATACGCTTATTTGAGTCTTCTAAACGGTTTGACAGATTTAAAGCACACTTTTCTTAAGCACGATGCATAACATCTGCTTTTATTTTGTCAAACCAAAATAGACAGGCAGACACTTTCTTGCAATTTGATTCCTATACAAATCCTCCCTAAATCCTTGTCGTTTTTTTTATAGTTTTATGCGGCGACATCACAGTAATATTTTAAATACACGTTCTTGCCACTGATTGGTCGGTGAGAGAAAGCTGTTTTTTTAGCCGTGCATCGAGCATCATGTTACGGATGTGTTAATAACATGCTAGAGTGGTACGAAGTGACACGGACTCGTGAAATAGGGCTTTAAAACGTCTGAGTTTGCTGTAACTGATTTACTTCACCACTCATTTGACTTGGTAAGTGCAAAAGTTTATAAACTATATTATATATTTCATTGTTTTACGAAAAATCAAGTTTTTTTTCATATCTCTAATTTTAATTATTTAAACCTCTGCAAATGTATGTTATGCGTCTGTTCAGTCAAGTGATAACAAGTCGATTTTAATAAAAACAAATTTTGAATTTAGTAAACATCAAATTGCAATACTTTTATTGTAATATAAAAGACAGATGTAAAAAAAACAACAAAAAAAGGCCATGTTTACTGTGCTTCTTTGTAGATAATAATGGAGATTTTGTTATACAATTTAGACTTTTTGGAGACGTCATGTCTGTACCGGTAGCGGCATATCTTCTTTGTGTCTGCATTGCGTCCAATGTGATGGCAAACGTGAAAGGTAATTGAACTTTTGTTTTTTTAATGACATTTAAGTTGTTTGGTTACTATGTTAATTGTTATGTTTGCAAATAGGCTATCCGAATATAATTCATGTTCATTTACAATTTGTATTTGTGTTGTTGATGTTTTTGGTGTAATGATCGTATCCGTTGATTCCTTTGATATGAAGCAGGTTTTTTTATACATGGGCACACATTATGCCAGTCTCCGCTTTTATAAATGAAGCGTATTCCACACATAATTTACTAAGTTAGCTTACATGTATATACTACTGTTTGTTTTATGTTTGTGTAAGTTCACATGTTATTACACAATGTTTTTGTTTAGTAACCTGTGAAAACGAATTAAATTCTGTTCTGTTCCGAGATACTGGTTTTATAAATGACCATATTATGTTCCTTTCCCTAATTAACATCACGTGATGATGATCGATTCAAACATTACAGTTATTTCACATTGTTTAAAGTAGTTTGTCTTTAACAATTTGACTGTAAGTCATACATATTGAAAGTTCAATTTTGTAGAAAATAATACGGATTTTCATACAATAGGTTAAACATACAAACGATTGCTTAATTCCGATGCCTGATCAATGTCCTCAAACATATGTTTCAGTCTGCAGTCTGGAGCGGAAAACCGGACCCTGCTTTGGCGCTTTCCCCAAATGGTACCACGTGAACGGCGTGTGCATGAAGTTCATCTACGGTGGTTGCCAAGGCAACGGGAACAACTTCGAGACGCAAGAGGAATGCGAGCTGAAGTGCATAGTTTGTAGTCTGCCTGCAGTAACGGGGCCCTGCAAAGCGTATATTCCAAGCTGGTACTACGACAATGGCGTCTGTAAGAAGTTTGTATACGGCGGTTGTCTTGGCAACGGCAACAGGTTCGGGTCGCTAGATGCTTGTAAGCGCGCATGCACGATCAAAACAAAGTAAACATCATACATGCACGGAAGAACTAAAGGAATTCGACTGTGTGAACTTATACAGCGACTGTTTTAATACTGTGTGCTATGTTAATGCGTCAAAAGGCATTATTTTGAATTATCAATTATATCAAGATATCTGTTGATAAATAAAATCATTTTGCCTTTTTTTTCAATTGTATCAACATTGTTTTGTGTATCGTGGTTTTTGTATACCCATTTATTAAGAGCTGTCCTAATAAAACACGAGATATGATTATACAATTCAAATTATGTGTGTCGTGACAAAAAAAATATATTTATTAAGCTAGGTAACTCTGATACTCTCGAATAATTTACAAAAAAAAGGTTGTCTCCCATATAATATATCCGATTTTTTTTTTATAATAACTGCAATCCTTATCGTTTATGCGATTTTTGCGCTATTATAAATGCGCGTGTATGTGCGTGTAATTGTTGGTATTTGAGGTAGTTCTTAACATTATATAACTATGCAAAGTAACATTTTGCCGTGAATTGTTGTTTAGCGAACCTTGGGAACGTTTCTCAAGAAACTTGACTTCAGACGTTTGGTGCAAGCAGGATCGATGAACTTTTCACACTTTAAACGAGAAATAATGATACATGAATATGGTAGTCGTTGGCGCGTTCCTCTTGGTCTTATTTCTTAATAAAATGTGTATGTTTATCAAGTACAAAATCGTCTTATTCCATTAAGTTAAACGTGGCACACTTTTCAGTTGTTTCCATCTTAATACACAATACAATACAATACAAGAGATCTAGGATAAATTCATGAGTGAGTGAGTGAGTGAGTGAGTGAGTGAGTGAGTGAGTGAGTGAGTGAGTGAGTGAGTGAGTGAGTGAGTGAGTGAGTGAGTGAGTGAGTGAGTGAGTGAGTGAGTGAGTGAGTGAGTGAGTGAGTGAGTGAGTGAGTGAGTGAGTGAGTGAGTGAGTGAGTGAGTGAGTGAGTGAGTGAGTGAGTGAGTGAGTGAGTGAGTGAGTGAGTGAGTGAGTGAGTGAGTGAGTGAGTGAGTGAGTGAGTGAGTGAGTGAGTGAGTGAGTGAGTGAGTGAGTGAGTGAGTGAGTGAGTGAGTGAGTGAGTGAGTGAGTGAGTGAGTGAGTGAGTGAGTGAGTGAGTGAGTGAGTGAGTGAGTGAGTGAGTGAGTGAGTGAGTGAGTGAGTGAGTGAGTGAGTGAGTGAGTGAGTGAGTGAGTGAGTGAGTGAGTGAGTGAGTGAGTGAGTGAGTGAGTGAGTGAGTGAGTGAGTGAGTGAGTGAGTGAGTGAGTGAGTGAGTGAGTGAGTGAGTGAGTGAGTGAGTGAGTGAGTGAGTGAGTGAGTGAGTGAGTGAGTGAGTGAGTGAGTGAGTGAGTGAGTGAGTGAGTGAGTGAGTGAGTGAGTGAGTGAGTGAGTGAGTGAGTGAGTGAGTGAGTGAGTGAGTGAGTGAGTGAGTGAGTGAGTGAGTGAGTGAGTGAGTGAGTGAGTGAGTGAGTGAGTGAGTGAGTGAGTGAGTGAGTGAGTGAGTGAGTGAGTGAGTGAGTGAGTGAGTGAGTGAGTGAGTGAGTGAGTGAGTGAGTGAGTGAGTGAGTGAGTGAGTGAGTGAGTGAGTGAGTGAGTGAGTGAGTGAGTGAGTGAGTGAGTGAGTGAGTGAGTGAGTGAGTGAGTGAGTGAGTGAGTGAGTGAGTGAGTGAGTGAGTGAGTGAGTGAGTGAGTGAGTGAGTGAGTGAGTGAGTGAGTGAGTGAGTGAGTGAGTGAGTGAGTGAGTGAGTGAGTGAGTGAGTGAGTGAGTGAGTGAGTGAGTGAGTGAGTGAGTGAGTGAGTGAGTGAGTGAGTGAGTGAGTGAGTGAGTGAGTGAGTGAGTGAGTGAGTGAGTGAGTGAGTGAGTGAGTGAGTGAGTGAGTGAGTGAGTGAGTGAGTGAGTGAGTGAGTGAGTGAGTGAGTGAGTGAGTGAGTGAGTGAGTGAGTGAGTGAGTGAGTGAGTGAGTGAGTGAGTGAGTGAGTGAGTGAGTGAGTGAGTGAGTGAGTGAGTGAGTGAGTGAGTGAGTGAGTGAGTGAGTGAGTGAGTGAGTGAGTGAGTGAGTGAGTGAGTGAGTGAGTGAGTGAGTGAGTGAGTGAGTGAGTGAGTGAGTGAGTGAGTGAGTGAGTGAGTGAGTGAGTGAGTGAGTGAGTGAGTGAGTGAGTGAGTGAGTGAGTGAGTGAGTGAGTGAGTGAGTGAGTGAGTGAGTGAGTGAGTGAGTGAGTGAGTGAGTGAGTGAGTGAGTGAGTGAGTGAGTGAGTGAGTGAGTGAGTGAGTGAGTGAGTGAGTGAGTGAGTGAGTGAGTGAGTGAGTGAGTGAGTGAGTGAGTGAGTGAGTGAGTGAGTGAGTGAGTGAGTGAGTGAGTGAGTGAGTGAGTGAGTGAGTGAGTGAGTGAGTGAGTGAGTGAGTGAGTGAGTGAGTGAGTGAGTGAGTGAGTGAGTGAGTGAGTGAGTGAGTGAGTGAGTGAGTGAGTGAGTGAGTGAGTGAGTGAGTGAGTGAGTGAGTGAGTGAGTGAGTGAGTGAGTGAGTGAGTGAGTGAGTGAGTGAGTGAGTGAGTGAGTGAGTGAGTGAGTGAGTGAGTGAGTGAGTGAGTGAGTGAGTGAGTGAGTGAGTGAGTGAGTGAGTGAGTGAGTGAGTGAGTGAGTGAGTGAGTGAGTGAGTGAGTGAGTGAGTGAGTGAGTGAGTGAGTGAGTGAGTGAGTGAGTGAGTGAGTGAGTGAGTGAGTGAGTGAGTGAGTGAGTGAGTGAGTGAGTGAGTGAGTGAGTGAGTGAGTGAGTGAGTGAGTGAGTGAGTGAGTGAGTGAGTGAGTGAGTGAGTGAGTGAGTGAGTGAGTGAGTGAGTGAGTGAGTGAGTGAGTGAGTGAGTGAGTGAGTGAGTGAGTGAGTGAGTGAGTGAGTGAGTGAGTGAGTGAGTGAGTGAGTGAGTGAGTGAGTGAGTGAGTGAGTGAGTGAGTGAGTGAGTGAGTGAGTGAGTGNACTCATTGATTTTCCATGGCGCGTTAACTGTTTTGGTGACATGCAAATACACGGGGACCTACATATGATACAGCGCAGCAACAAAGAAGCGTAAACATGCTTTTTATTTTACATATTTTCACAAGATTAATGATCGACGCCAGGCTATATAAAGTTTGCAGCAATAAATAAGTGTCAGTCGTTCCAATTTACTGAGTATGTACTTTAAAACGTATGAACTTTCAAAGTGTTTGTATGTACTTTGTATAACAGATAAACCGGTCGTTTTCAGTTTTGATGACTGCCTCGTAAACTAGGCTTTTGCAGCACTGAATTCTTGGTAGTCGTTTATATTTAATGATTATGTACCTTATACACGTATAAACGCTTACAGTGTATGTAAATATTTTGTATTTATGATGAATCGATGTTTTTTTATGCTTATCACTGTTTACGAAAACCTTTTAAATAGCGAAGGCTTGAAAACAATAATGAATACAAAAATCACATGCGGTTTTCTTCATGGAAACTAATGCATTATGTTTAACCGCATTGACGTAATAATCACTAAATAACGTTGATGAATAACAAACAAGAGTTAAAGTTCAGATGGAACGGTACCTCAACATCGACGCAATCATAGCTTTATACAATTACACAAACAGTTTGTAAAGTCGAAATGATACGTTAACGTTAAATCGACATGCACTCTGTTCGGTTATTTCTCACAATTCAGTTCATATTATTATGAGCATACGACAAATCGCCACATAAATATATAGTGTCATATCGCGTGTCGCGCGTCGTATCGTGCGTCGAGCAAATGTCGCGTGTCGACCTAGGGAATTTTAGGTCGACAGGCGGCATTTGCGCGACATTTGCTCGATATAGTGTCGAGTGTCATATCGCATGTCGCGCGTCGTATCGTGCGTCGCTCAAATGTCGAGTGTCGCGCCCGAAGGTCGACACACGACAATTGCAGTCGACATGCGACAATTGAAGTCGACATGCGAAGCGACACGCGACATTCATCGCACGATATGACAGTCGACACTATAGTCGACAGTCAAGATTTTTTGCAATATTTTTTTTTTCTAAAACCCAGCGATATGCGACACTCAAATCGTGATTGTCGCATGTCGACTTCAAATGTCGAGTGTCATATCGTGCGTCGCTTGAATGTCGTACGTCGACCTCGAAGGTCGACACGCGACAATCAACTTGGCCCTATCCAGATTCCGTAACGTAGGGTGTTCCTATGTCAATTTTGAAAACATTTTTTTAGAGTACATTCAATGGTGGATAACAAGACATCAATCTCATTAATATCCATGGTGTTTTACATATCCGCAGTTGTATTGTAAACATGCACATGTGTGTCGTGTTTTGAGAAAACTGGGCAAAATGCTTGTGCGTAAATTGTCATCCCAGATTAGCCTGTGCAGTCCGCAAATGCTAATCAGGGACGACAATTTCCGCTTTTATGGAATTTTTTGTTTACATCATGTCTCTTCTTAGCGAAAATCTAGTTTAGGCGGAAAGTGTCGTCCCGGATTAGCCTGTGCGGACTGCACAGGCTAATCTGTGATGACACTTTACGCACAAGCATTTTGCCAGTTTTCTCAGAACACGCCACATGTTTCTGCAATTAATCAGAGAATCGATATAACAACAGATTTTTATTATACAAAAATCTACACTTCGCCGGACGCATGTTTCACAAGTATTTATTAACCTTTTTTATATGTAAGATCCGTTCAAAATGTTTCAATTTAATATAATATTCACATTATGTATCAATTTGTTAATGAATATTGTTGAAAATCTGAAATCACTGACAAAACTTAAACGGAGCTTCTTTTAGTCCTCAGGTGAACAATAGTAAACGAAAGCGAATTTCAACAGACGGTATAAAGCTAAGTTGTTCGCAAACAACTATCTTTAATGCATTATAAGCATTAATTATATGATGCAGTTACATGCTCTGTTAATTTGTGTTAAGAAAGCGAGGAAACTTAAGTTAGTTTATAAAAATATCGATATCAATATAAGGTGTAGGATATTTTAGTTGAATTGTTTTTTATAATCTCACCTTAAAAAAAAAATACTTTTTAATATCATAATAATCATTGAGATAAATTTGCTCATTACGATTTTAAAATATGCCATTTAAGTATGTTGCAATAGATTTACAAAACCGGAGAGATATCCATACAGCATGGTTTTGTTCGAGTTTCAATGTTTAGAAACTGACGAAATGTTGTTATCAGATCTGTATCATTTACTCCGTGAGTTTTTTTTAATCATTTATAAGAATTAACCTGTTTATTTCGTGACCAATGAATGCATCAAATTATCTGTTCATCGTTATAACTTTGTTTCTAAACAAAGTTATAGAGAGTATAAAAACAAATTAAATAATGACCCAAGGTGCACCATTAAGGTTTTACGATGCAAACTTGTCTAATACTAAGGGAAGAAGACACCCCCGGGCCCACACTGATTGTGCATAACATTCTTGGATACTTTTCTTAGAAAATTCATTTATTTCATCAATCATTGACAATAGCAGAGTTATTCAATATCTAGAATAAATTTCAGCAATGCATTGTGAATCGAGTTCACACCAACGTTGTCTACCATTTAATATTTTTCAGTTACTAATAGTATATGAATTTGTCTATGCGTGTGTTCGTATGTGCTTGTGTATTTTGTTTATGTTTTGTGAACACGCATGTGAACCATGGCAGACACATAATATGTCCAATCATAATCAAGAATTGCCCTGATGCCAGTATTTGTATATAAATAATATTCTGATATGTGTGTGAAATGAAACGTGACATTCATTTCATTTCGTATTTCATAATATAACATGTTTTGTTCTGTTTGTAAAATGATTGTTATTATATTTGTACAGGTCATGTGACTAAATTGGTCGACGCCAGTCAATGGATATTAGTAATATATGGCCTATGTATACAACGTGCCCCCATCCCACACCAACTACAACAGTTTTCTGATTATCATGACTAATAAATCATTCAATGCAATTAACATGATACGCTTATTGAGGCTAAAACAGTACGATATATAGTTTATAGAAATACAACAACAGGAGTCGCAACAATATGAGCTACATAAAATAATGAGAAAAACTTCACCTTTCACAAGAACACGCTTTCAAAACAAACAAACTTTAACAAGATAATACACAACAAGATTAACATTATACAGCAATCGCGTAGTGGATATGGTGTCCACCTAGCGACCGGTTCGATTCCCACTGTGGGAGCGTTCTTTAGATCTCCCCCATAGACACCAAGTACCGGTTCTTATCCCCGGAAACGATTTCGAGAGCGTTGCAAATAAGCCTTAGGCTTTCGGCGCAATCGAGCTAAAATACATAGGTTTAAACTAACACAAACAACACACACACAAAACAAAAACGACATAAACCCAAAACAAACAAACAATGCAACATTATATGCTACTAATTCTGTGACAAAAAGAACTATTGCTAGGACTACTTTAACCACTTCTTCTACTTCTACTACTGCCACCACCGCCGCCACCGACAAGTCCACTTACACTACCACTACCACTACCACTACCACTTCCACTCCCCCTACCACTACTACACGTCCACTACCACTACCACTACTACAACTACTATGTCTACTTCTTTCACTATTTCCACTTCTTTTACTGCTTCCTCTACAACAGCTACAACAGCAGCAATTACAATTACCACCACCACCACCTCCACCACCTCCACCACCGCCACCACCACCACCACCACAACCGTCACCACCACCACCACCACCTCCACCATCACCGCCACCACCACCGCCACNCATCGCCACCATCTTAACTATTTAACAATAAATGTATACATTTATCTCGTTTTCTTTTCCATTGTTTTGTTTTCCCTTAACACCGCTACTTGCACACAGGGATATCGAACGTAATTTATACAAAATCCTGCATAAGTCCTCATGGTTTATGTGAGCGTTTGTTATAAATATAAGCCAAAGATTGTATCGTAAATAATTGCACAACATTACCGCAATATTGTAAATACATGTTCTTGTCACTGATTGGTCGGTGGGAGAAAGTTGTTTTCTAATCCGCGCGTCGCACATTATGTTACGGATGTGTCAATAACCGCAAACATGCTAGAGTAATGATTAAGCTGGTACGAAGTGACACGGACTCGTGAAATAGGGCTATATAACGAACGTATTTGCTGTTACTGATTTACTGCATCACTTCTTTGCAATTGGTAAGTGCAATATTTGATAAAATATATAATAATTTTATATAATGTTAAGACTAATCCCTTTTTTTATTTTCAAATATAATATTTCAATTACATATATTTTAATATTTTAATTTCTGCACATTTTTATTATGCATCTGTTCAGTCAAGTGAGTACAATTACAATGTAATAATAATATAAATTTTGGACTTAGTGAATATTTAATGATTTTTTTTTTACTATGCTAAAAACTAAAAAAAAAAGAAAACACTTTTGCATTTGTTTTACTTTTCTTCGTTGTATAGTTATTATACAAATGTTGATTTTAATTTAAGATTTTTTGGAGACGCCATGACTGTAACAGTAGCGATCTTTCTTCTTTGTGTCTGCATTGCGTCCAATGTCATGGCAAACGTGAAAGGTAACTGTGCTTTAGTTGTTTAAATAACATGTTAAACGTTTGGTTTGGATGTAATTTCTACCGTAAATCCGAGAAGAGATTGAAATCATGCTCAAGTCCAAACTGCTCATATCGACGATTGTTTAACTTCGATGTCTCATCAATGTCCTCAAATCTATGTTCCAGTTTGCAGTCTGAAGCCGGACAGCGGAACTTGCGCAGCTTTAGGCTTTAAAATAGCCATCCGATGGTACCATGAAAACGGCGTGTGCAATGAGTTTGACTATGGCGGTTGCGGAGGGAACCGGAACAGATTCAACACGCGGGAAGAATGCGAGCAGAAGTGCATTGTTTGTAATCTTCCCGCACTAAGCGGGCCCTGCGAAGCGTATATGGCCAGGTGGTACAACGACAATGGCGTCTGTAAGGAGTTTGTATACGGCGGTTGTGATGGCAACGGCAACAGGTTCGAATCGCGAGATGCTTGCCAACGTGCATGCACGATCGAAAGACAATTCCGGCCCCTGCGAAGCGTATGGTCCAAGCTGTTACTACCACAACGGGGTCTGTAGGAAGTTTGTATACGGCTGATGTGATGGCAACGGCAACAGGTTCAACTCGTGAAATGCTTGCCGGCGCGCATGCACAATCAAAGGACAGTATAAGTAGTTGTTGATACATGCATGTGGAAACATTGTGAATTATATTGGGTGAACTAATACAGCGACAATATGAATACTTTGTTCCGTGTATATGCGTTATCAGGCATATTAAAAATATCAATACTTGCATGATATATGTTTATAAATAAAATGCATATAATTTCTTTAGATTGTATATTTATTGTTTCAAGATTTTTTATTTTATTTTTTAAAACTCGGAGATGTCCGTATAAAAAACGAGATTATTTAGACTATGAATTTGCAATTGAAATTATATGTGAAGTGTGAACAAATGTTATTTATATCAAATAAGCGAAGTAACTCTGAACCTCTCGGATAAAGATGATTTACAAAGGTTGTCTCTTATGAAATATTTACGAAAGTTGAATAATAACTGCAATCGTTGTCGTGTGTGTTAATGTGGACGTGTGCTTCTTCACATGTATGCATGCGTGTGTATGTGTGTGTAGTTGCGAATATTGGAGGAAGTTGTAAACATTATATAACTATAAAAAGTAGAGAAATAGTGTTCGGCTAACCGTATTACAGACGAAACTTGAAAGCATTTACCAAGAAATTTTACGTAGAACGTTTGGTTTACTCAGGGTCAATGAGCTTTCTGTAAGACACTACAAACGCAACTTAACGAAAGATCAAGATGAACGTAGTTCAGCTCGGTTGTTATTTCTTAATAAAATATGTTTGGTTACCATGTCCCAAATCGTTTTATGACCTTTTTCATGGCACACTAAAGTTTTTCTTCTCATACACAATGTAAGTAAATGAAAGATTTTTAAAATAAATAAATCAATCAATTTAATGCAACTCCTAAACAAAACACTGCAAATACCTTAGTAAACACTGCAAATACTTCACAAAACACTGCAAATACCTTAGGAAACACTGTAAAAACCTTAGGAAACAATGCAAATACCTTACAAAAAACTGCAAATACCTTAGGAAACACTGCAAATACATTAGTCAACACTGCAAATACCTTAGGAAAGACTGCAAATACTTAAGAAAACACTACAAATACCTAAAGAAACACTGCAAATACCTTAGAAAAAAACTGCAAATACCTTAGGAAATACTGCAAATACCTAAGGAAACAATGCAAATACACCATGTACTTAAGACAACACTACAACTACCTTAGGAAACACTGCAAATACTTAAGAAAACACTGCACATACTTCATCAAACACAGCAAATACTCGAGAAAACACTGCACAAACTGTATAAAAAAACAAACATTCCAAAACTTAACTTACCAAAACCATTACTTAACAAAGCACTGCAAATACAATAGGTAATAACAGCAAATACTTTAGGAAAACTGTTAATACCTTAGGAAACAGTGCAAATACTTTAGAAAAACACTGTAAATACCTTAGAAAACACTGCAAATACTTAAGAAAACGTTGCACATATTTTAGAAAACACTGCAAAGACCGTTTGAAAACGCTGCCAATACTTCAGAAAACACTGTAAATACCTTTGGAAACACTGCAAATACTTAAGAAAACACTGCAAATACCCTAGGAAACACTGAAAATACCTAAATACCTTAGGAAACAATGCACATACCTTGGGTAAAACTGCCAATAACTTAGGAAACACAACAAATACCTTAGGAAACACTGAAAATACAATAGGAAACGATGTAAAATCCTAAGGTATTTGTAGTGTTTCCTTATGTATTTTCAGTGTTCCTAAGGTATTTGAATTGTTTTCTAAAGTATTTCTAAAGTATTTCAGTGTTTCCTAAGGTATTTGCAGTGTTTCCTAAGGTATCTGCAGAGTTTCCTAGGGTATTTGCTGTGTTTCCTAAGGCATTTGCAGTGTTTTCTTAAGTATTTGCAGTGTTTCCTTAGGTATTTGCAGTATTTCTCAAGGTATTTACAGTGTTTCTTAAAGTAGTTGCAGTAGTTCCTTAGGTATGTGCCGTGTTTCCTAAGGTATTTGCAGAGTTTTCAAAATATGTGTAGTGTTTTTGTAAGTATTTGCGGTGTTTCATAAGATAATCGCAGCTTTGTCTAATGTATTTGCAGTGTTTTCTAAGGTATTTGCAGTGTTTTCTTAGGTTTTTGCAGAGTTTTCTGAAGTAGTTGCAGTGTTTCCCAAGGTATATGCAGTGTTTTTGAAAGTATGTGCAGTGTTTCCTAAAGTATTTGCAGTGTTTTCGAAGGTAGATGCAGTGTGTCCTAAAGTATTTGCAGTTTTTTCTTAAGTATTTGTAGTGTTTCCTAAGAAAATTACAGTATTTCCTAACGTACTTGCAGTGTTTTATAAGGTATTTGCAGTGCTTTCTTAAGTATTTGCAGTGTTTCCTAAGGTCTTTTCTAGTGTTTCCTAAGCTAATTACAGTGCTTGCTAAGGTATTTGCAGTGTTTTCTAAAGTCTTTGCGGTTTTTTCTAAAGTATTTATTTCCAAAGGTATTTGCAGTGTTTTCTCAGGTATTAACAATGTTTTCTTAAGTATTTGCAGTGTTTCCTAAGATATTGGCAGTGTTTTCTAAGTTATTTGCAGTGTTGTCGAAATTAATTGCAGTTTTTCCTACGGTATTTTCAGTGCAGGACAAGAGTTTAAATTATTTAAATATCGACCAATAGCCTAAGAAACAGAGCACACATTACAAACATATCATAAATTGAGGTGTGATCCATCAATTTTATATCAATTGTATATATCGATTTATCATCTCTTTCAATAACTTGTTTTTAAAATATGTTTGTGCTGTTTCTTCGCTGATAGTCATTTCAAATATGCATTCTTACTTGTATAAAACTTTTAATCAGTAGCTTGAATGGGTAATCCAAACTAAACGCGTATATTTTGAGAATTATATTAACGTCTGTATTTGTTGATTTATGCCGGAAACCTATGTAGAGCGCAGAACCGTCCAATCATTGTTCTTGAATTTTATTGACAAAGCGACGATACATACTGTCTGGGGATACTTCACAAAAGTAAATCGTTATTATTTACTGACATAAGTATGTGCTTAGATAAGCTAAAATTGGTATTCTGAAATATTTCATAGAGGACAACCTTTGACTTGGATTAATATTTAAGCGAACAAAAGTCACTTTATTTTAGTTATATTAAAGCCCCAGAAAGTAAGAAGGCCCCTGCTAAAGACTTGGCCGTCGTTATAGTGATTCATTTATTGTAAGCAAAACGCGAAGAAATAACAATCTTAACAAAATAACAACATATAAGGGTAAATTTCACGTTTACATGTCCTGACGATAGCGATCGTGGTTCAAACCACCCTGCCGAAAAGCCTTCTTTACCCTCAGTTGACTTTCGACAGCCGTTAATTTTCAAGACACGCCTCCACCCACCGTATAAGGAAATACTGTGATAAACTGTGAGAAAAGTCCTTCCTCTCAACAAGAGGGTTTTGCTTGTGTGTTCGTATGTTCTTGTGTGTGGGTTTTCATGTTTGGTGAACACGCATGTGAACTATGACAGACACAAATTAGCTACACTTTTTGAAACGTTTTACGAAATCGAATGACTGCTCGGAGTGATTTATTTTACTCCTCTTGAAGTTTCCCATTATAAATTACAAACACACAATCCGAAATACGTTTTGGATTTGTTCTATGCTTTTTAAAATAAATATTTTACTATTAAATAAACCATAGCGTTCGAATTATTTCCACGAAAATCCAGAGTGTCTAGCTTAAAGCGGTGTGTTTCGTCACATAAATTACGTCACACGAAATACGTCATAAATGTCGTAATCAGTTGAATGAAAATAAAAGTACGGAAAGCTGGTTTGGTAATAATGTTCAGTGAAGGAACAAAATATAATTACACAATACAGTAGAATCTCAAAACCTGTGCCCATCTATAATTTAGTATAAAAGTAAGATATATATTATAGACGTTAATACACGGCTGAGCCGGGCCGGGCAGTGATAATCGGCCCCAGGTCGCAAACGGCCCTTGGGCTAAAGCTCTCGGGCCGTTATGCTCCCTGTGGGCCGATTATCATTGCCCGGCCCGGCTCCGCCGTGTATTATCCTCTAAATAAACGCTTACAGTGTATGTAAATATTTTGTATTTATGATAAATCGATGTGTGTTTTTTTTATGTTTTGATCACTGTTTACGAAAACCTTTTAAATAGCAAAGGCTTGAAAACAATAATGAATACAAAAATCACATGCGGTTTTCTTCATGGAAACTAATGCATTATGTTTAACCGCATTGACGTTATAAGCACTAAATAACGTTGATGAATAACAAACAAGAGTTAAAGTTCAGATGGAACGGTACCTCAACATCGACGCAATCGTAGCTTTATACAATTACATAAACAGTTTGTAAAGTTGAAATGATACGTTAATGTTAAATCGACATGCACTCTGTTGGGTAATTTCTCACAATTCAGTTCATATTATTATGTTCAAACGACAAATCGCCACATATATATATATTGTCATATCGTGTGTCGCGCGTCGTATCGTTTGTCGAGCAAATGTCGCGTGTCGACCTAGGGAAGTTTAGGTCGACAGGCGACATTTGTGCGATATCTGCTCAATATAGTGTCGAGTGTCATATCGCATTTCGCGCGTCGTATCGTGCGTCGCTCAAATGTCGATGTCGCGCTCGAATGTCGACACACGACAATTGCAGTCGACATGCGACAATTGAAGTCGACATGCGAAGCGACACGCGACATTCATCGCACGATATGACAGTCGACAATATAGTCGACAGTCAAGATTTTCTGCATTTTTTTTCTTCTAAAACCCAGCGATATACGACACTCAAATCTTGATTGCCACATGTTGACTTCAAATGTCGAGTGTCATATCGTGCGTCGCTTGAATGTCGTACGTCGACCTCGAAGGTCGACACGCGACAATCACCTTGGCCCTATCCGGATTCCGTAACGTAGGGTGTTCCTACGTCAATTTTGAAAACATTGTTGTAGAGTTCATTTAATGGTGGATAACAAGACATCAATCTCATTAATATCCATGATGTTTTACATATCCGTAGTTGTATTGTCAATACGCATGTGTGTCGTGTTCTGAGAAAACTGGGCAAAATGCTTGTGCGTAAATTGTCATCCCAGATTAGCATGTGCAGTCCAAACAGGCTAATCAGGGACGACAATTTCCGCTTTTATGGAATTTTTCGTTTAAATGATGTCTCTTCTAAGCGAAAATCCAGTTTAGGCGGAAAGTGTCGTCCCGGATTAGCCTGTGCGAACTGCACAGGCTAATCTGGGATGACACTTTACGCACATGCATTTTGTCCAGTTTTCTCAGAACACGACACATATGTTTCTGCAAGTAATCAGAGAATCAATTTAACGACAGATTTTAGTTATACAAACATATACACTTCCGCGAGACGCATGTTTCACAAGTATTTATTAACCTTTTTTGTATGTAAGATCCGTTCAAAATGTTTCAATTTAATATAATATTCACATTATGTATCAATTTGTTAATGAATATTGTTGAAAATCTGAAATCTCTGACATAACTTAAACGGAGCTTCTTTTAGTTCTCAAGTGAACAATAGTAAACGAAAGCGAATTTCAACAGACGGTATTAAGCTAAGTTGTTTGCAAACAACTATCTTTGATGCATTTGCATTAGCAATATGCTGCAGTTACATGCTCTGTTAATGTTGGTTAAGAAAGCAAGAAAACTGAATTTAGTTTACAAAAATATCGATATCAATATAAGGTGTAAGATAATTTAGTTGAATTGTTTTATAATCTCACATTTAAAAATTAAATACCTTTTAATATCATAATTACCTTTGAGATAAATTTGCTCATTCCGATTTAAAATGTCATTTAAGTATGTTGCAATAGATTCATAAAACCGGAGTGATATTCATACAACATGGTCCTGTTTGTGTGTTTAATGTTTAGAAACTGACGAATAGTTGTTTTCATATCTGTATCTACTACGTGAGTTTTATGAATCATTTATAAGCATTAACGTATTTATTTCTTTACCAATACATCATTAAAAAATTGTGTTAATTTGTATTACTTTATTTGTGAACACGGTTATACAGAGTTTACAAACAAATTGCACCAAGTTGCACCATTACGGTTTTACGATGCAAAAATGTTTAATACTATGGGGAGAAGACACCCCAGGCCCACAATGATTGTGCATAACAATCTTGGATACTTTTCTTATAGAAACCATTGATTTCATCAATCATTAACTATAGAAGAATAATTCAGTATCTATAATACATTTCAATAATGTATGGTAAATCTGGTTCAAACCCACGTTTTCTACCATTTAATATTTTACAGTTACTAATAGTATATTAATTTGTTTATGGGTGTGTTCGTATGTGCTTGTGTATTTATTTCATGTTTTGTGAACACGCATGTGAACCATGACAGACACAAATATGTCCAATCATAATCCAGAATTGCTCCGATGCCAGTATTTGTATATTAATACAATAATTGCGTATCATTGTTTTCTGATATGTGTGAGAAGTTGAACGTGATATTCATTTAATTTCGTATTTCATAATTATATTAAATGTTTTGTTTTGTTTGTGAAATGATTGTTATTATCGTTGTACAGGTCATGTGACTATATCGGTTGATGTCAGTTAATGGATATTAGTAAACTGTGACCTTTGCGTACCATGTACCCCAACCCACACCAACTACAACAGTTTTCTGATTATCATGAATAATAACTCATTCAATGTAATAAACATGAAACGCTAGTTGAGGCTAAAACAGTATGATATACAGTTCATAGTAATACAACAACACGAGTCACAACCAGATGAGCTACATAACATAATGAGCAAAACGCGAATAGTTCATGAAAAAACAATTGAATAAAACAACGACAAACTTCACCTACCACACGAATACGCAAAACAACAAATAAACCATAAGAAGATAATAAACAAAAAGATAAACATTATACAGCAGACGCGTAGAAACACAAACACCACAAAAGAAGCAAAAATGACATAAACCCAAAACAAACAAACAATTCAACATTATATGATACTAATTATGTGACAACAACAACAGTTAATACTATTACTCGGACAACTTTAACCACTTCTTCTTCTACTACTGCCAACGCCACCGCCGCCGCCGCCGCCGCCGCCACCAACGCCGCCACCGACGCCACCACCGCCATAACCGCCACCGCCATGGACACCGCCACCGGCACCGCCATTATCAATACCACTACCACTTACACTGCCACAACCAGTACCACTACCACTACCACTACAACCACTACCACTACTACTACTACTACTACTACTACTACTACTACTACTACTACTACTACTACTACTACTACTACTACTACTACTACTACTACTACTACTACTACTACTACTACTACTACTCCTCTTACTACTACTACTACTACTACTACTACTACTTCTACTACTACTACTACTACTATTACTACTACCACTACTACTACTACTACAACAACAACTACTACTACTACTACAACTATTTCGCTAAAATATGCTACCAGTCACTCAATCGAATTCACGCGCTATAATACACGACTGCTACATATTTTATTTTCATAAATTGCTGCCTTATTCGCACAATTATATTTAATTTCAAGTTTGTGTATAAGACATGGTACTGACTGTATATGGAATCGATCCTGTTTACATTTATTTAAACATTAAGTTATGAACGCCGACAGTGTACACTGTCTGACATATCAGTTTACATTTCAGGGTTGCATTTTCTTCCTCATTCCCACGTATCGTATGTAAATGGATAGCATGCTCCATGATAATTGACTTATGAATACGTCTCGTCTCAATATTATCATTCCACGGGGATCAAATTGACCACTTTATTCAAATGCTATGCATATTCTTCTTTGATATATTAAACGTCTTTTAAACAAGTTAAATCAAGTGTCTATTAAACGTATTAAATATAGTTTTATAGTACACATTCAAAGATAAAACGATTTAAACATGCTCAAATTGCATGTTTTTGTATACGCTTATTTGGATCTTCTAAGCGGGTTGGCAGATTTAAATCACACTTTTCTCAAGCACGATGCATAACACATACTTTAATTTTGTCAAACCAAAATTGACAGGCAATCACTTTCTTGCAATTTGATTCCTATATAAATCCTGCCTAAATCCTGTTCGTTTTTTATAGTGTAATGGTGCGACATCACAGCAATATTTTAAATACGTGTTCTTGCCGCTGATTGGTCGGTGAGAGAAAGATGTTATTAAAGCCGAGCATCGAACATCATGTTACGGATGTGTCAATAACCGCAATTAACATGCTTCAGTGATAATTAAGCTGATGCAAAGTGACACTGACTCGTGAAATAGGGCTATAAAACGTGCGAATTTGTTGTAACTGATTTACTTCATCGCTTATTTGACTTGGTAAGTGCAAGAGTTTATAAACTTTATTATATATTTTATAGTTTAACGACAATTTTTTTTTTATATCTCTGATTTTATTTATTTATACCTCTGCAAATGTATGTTATGCGTTCTGTTCAGTCAAGTGATTACAAGTCGATTGTAATAAAAACACATTTTGGACTTAGTAAACATCAAATAAATTGCAATCATTCTATTGAAATATAAAAGACAGATTAAAAAAAGAAGTTTACTGTGCTTCTTTGTAGATTTAATAGAGATTTTTGTTTTAATTTAGACTTTTTGGAGACGCCATGTCTGTAACGGTAGCGACATTTCTTCTTTGTGTCTGCATTGCGCACAATGTGATGGCAAACGTGAAAGGTAATTCAACTTTTGTTTTTTAATGACATTTAAGTCGTATGGTAACAATGTAAATTGTTCAATTTATGTTTGCAAATAGGTTATCCGAATATAATTCCTGTCGATTTATCTTACAATTAACGCATGATGATTTGTGTTGTTGATGTTTTTGAGTAATAATCGTATCCGTTGATTCCGTTGATATAAAGCAGATTTTATATAAATTTGACACACATTATTCCAGTCTCCGCTTTTGTAAATGGAGCGTGTTCCACACATGATTTACTATGATTTATCGTATAAACTACTGTTTGTTTGATGTTTGTGTAATTCTTTTTTAAATAAACTCACATGGTATTACAAAATGTTATTGTTTTGTAACCTGTGAATAATTTTTTTTAGTTCTGTTCATAGATATGACTGATTTTATAAATGGAATGGCTCTTGCATTTTCCTTTCGCTAATCAACATCACGCGATGATGGTCTATTCAAATATTACAGTTATTTCACATTATTTAAAGTAGTTTATCTTTAAAAATTTGACTGTAAGTCATACATATTGAAAGTTCAATTTTGTAGAAAATAATACGGATTTGCATACAATAGGTTAAATAAACAAACTATATTTTAGTATACAAACGATTGCTTAATTGCGATGCCTGATCAATGCCCTCAAACATATGTTCCAGTCTGCAGTCTGAAGCCGAAAAGCGGACCCTGCGATGGCGTTTTACCCAAATGGTACCACGTGAACGGTGTGTGCAAGGAGTTCGTCTACGGTGGTTGCCAAGGGAACGGGAACAACTTCGAGACGCGTAAGGAATGCGAGCAGAAGTGCATAGTTTGTATTCTGCCTGCAGTAACAGGGCCCTGCAGAGCGCGTATTCCAAGCTGGTACTACGACAATGGCGTCTGTAAGAAGTTTGTATATGGCGGTTGTCGTGGCAACGGCAACAGGTTCGGGTCGCTAGATGCTTGTCAGCGCGCATGCACGATCATACAAGCATGGAAGAAATAAATGAACTTATACAGGGACTGTATTAATACTTTGTGCTATGTTAATGCGTCAAAATGCATTATTTTGAATTATCAATTATATCAAGATATCTGTTTATAAATAAAATCTATTTGCCCTTTTTTTCAATTGTATATACATTGTTTTGTGTATCATGGTTTTTGTTTACCCATTTATTAGGAGCTGTCCTAATAAAGCACAAGCTATGATTACAATTCAAATTATGTGTGTAGTGACAAAAAAATATATATTTATTAAGCGAGGTAAGTCTGATACTCTCGAATAATTTACAAAGGTTATCTCCCATGAAATTATTTCCGATTGTTTTATAATAACTGTAATCATTATCGTTTTGCGGTTTGTGCGATATTATAAATGCGCGTGCATTTGCATGTAATTGCGTGTATTTGAGGTAGTTGAGAACATTATAAAACTATACAAAGTATCACTTTGTCGTGAATTATTGTTTAGCGAACCATATGCCACACGAAACTTGGGAGCGTTTCCCAAGAAACTTGACCACAGACGTTTGGTTTCATCATGATCGATGAGCTTTCCATAAGACACTTTAAACGAGACATAATGAAACATAAATATGGTAGTCGTTGGCGCGTTCCGCTTGGTCTAATTTCGTAATTAAATATGTTTGTTTATCAAGTACAAAATCGTCTTATTCCATTAAGTTAAACGTTGCACACTATTCAGTATGTTTCCCTCTTAATACACAATAAAAATTAAAGAGATATTAAAGACAAACATGAGCGAGCGATCGAGTGAGTGAGTGATTGTGTGAGTGAGTGAGTGAGTGAGTCAGGGATGAAGGGACGGAATAAGGAAAGACACAAAATTGGGTGAAACATGGGTGATATATAATTGGATGAATTAATGAGAATATGATAGGATTTAATGTGTCACTTTTTAGACCAAATATGCAAATAAATTTATATTGACAGTGTTTTAACAAAATTAATGTTTTAGTTTCATAAAATAAATCTCTTCAAAAAGTTAAAATATCACCTGGCGAAAGCGGAAAATACCTCTTCCAAATATTTGAATATGTAAACAAAATCGTATTATATTACACACAAGGTACACAATTTGGCATCAATTTCTTAATTGAGTCGTGTTTTGAGAAAACTGTGCATAATACTTGTTCGTAAATTGTCATCCCAGATTAGCTTGTGCAGTCCGCACAGGCTAATCAGGGACGACAATTTCCGCTTTTATGGAATGTTTCGTTTCAATAATGTCTCTTTTTAGCGAAAATTCAGTTAAGGCGGAAAGTGTCGTCCCTGCTTAGCCTGTGCGGACTGCACAGGCTAATCTGGGACGACACTTTACGCACATGCATTATGCCCAGTTTTCTCAGAACACGACACAATTACACAACATTGTGTCAATCAATCATATCCTAAACTGTTTTAAATGTTGTTTGGCGAAATCGCGGTCAGATAAACCTCTGGAACAGAAAATGTTGCGAAAAAATATAATGACTCATATGGCGTACCATTTGGGTCAAAAGTCAACAAGACCTACTAGGTTAAAAGAAAAATCTACGTCGACGTACAATATGTACGTCGACGTACAAAAATTGTACGTCGACGTACAAATATGAAATACACTTCGAAGTATATATTTGTACGTCGAAGTACAATTTGTACTTCGACGTACATATTTGTACTTCGACGTACACATTTTCTGAACAGCCAACCAAAACACTCGTCTCTTGAGCCGCTTTTCCTTCAGACTTGTTCATAATAAATGTTTAAAAAAAATGTTAATTGAGGACAAAATGGATAAAAATATCAAAATTGAAAAAAAAAAGAAAAAAAAAGTATCTTTTTGACGGTATTCATTCATACAAAAATTGTACGTCAACGTACAAATATGAAATACACTTCGAAGTATATATTTGTACTTCGACGTACATATTTGTACTTCGACGTACAAATTTTCTGAACAGCCAACCAAAACACTCGTCTCTTGAGCCGCTTTTCCTTCAGACTTGTTCATAATAAATGTTTAAAAAAAAATATGTTAATTGAGGACAAAATAGATAAAAATATCAAAATTGAAAAAAAATAAGAAAAAAAAGTATCTTTTTGACGGTATTCATTCTAAAATCGTTTTAAGTAATACATATTATTAAGTCCTAATACCGGTCTAGTCCATTTCCGCTTTCCGAAAAATATGGTGGACGTCGAAGGTTTTCGAGAAGAAGCAACTCGCATTATTCATTCTTTATGTAGAAATTTAATGACGCACGATACAGATGCAAATTTGTGTGAAGCTAGTCTAATCACTTTAACAGCATTAAGTCGGAATGCCATTTTTTACAATTCCGCGGTGAATGTTTAACATGCGGATCAAAGCAACAGATGAAAGGCGTCTTCTGATTTGCTAACACTCAAGGGTCGATAAAATTGTACGTCGACGTACAATTTTGTACGTCGAAGTACAATTTGTGTACGTCAACGTTCATATTGTACGTCGACGTACATTTTTCTTTTAACCTAGTAGGTCTTGTTGACTTTTGACCCAAATGGTACGCCATAGACTCATATATGCAAGACTTGAAGACGGATCCGAAAACCATAATAACCACCTGTATATGCATGATTATATTGACCGTTCAGGGACAATTACACCAACTTGTATACGAAATTCTTAATGGACGGTTCAGGGACAATAGTATATGCATATGTATAAGCAACAATGTCTAGACAGATCCGGGACAATAGCGACTAATGCCTGTATATTCAAGACTGTACGGACGGATTCGGGACCCTAGCGACTAATGCCTGTATATTCAAGACTGTACGGACGGATTCGGGACCATAGCGACTAATGCCTGTATATTCAAGACTGAACGGACAGATCCGGGACAATAGCGACTAATGCCTGTATATTCAAGACTATACGGACGGATTCGGGACCATAGCGACTAATGCCTGTATATTCAAGTCTGAACGGACAGATCCGGGACAATAGCGACTAATGCCTGTATATTCAAGACTGTACGGGCGGATTCGGGACCATAGCGACTAATGCCTTTATATTCAAGACTGAACGGACAGATCCGGGACCCTAGCGACTAATGCCTGTATATTCAAGACTGTACGGACGGATTCGGGACCAAAGCGACTTATTCCTGTATATTCAAGACTGAACGGACAGATTCGGGCCATAGCGACTAATGCCTGTATATTCAAGACTCCGGGACCATAGCGACTAATGCCTGTATATTCAAGACTGTACGGACGGATTCGGGACAATAGCGACTAATGCCTGTATATTCAAGACTGTACGGACGGATTCGGGACCATAGCGACTAATGCCTGTATATTCAAGACTGAACGGACAGATCCGGGACCATAGCGACTAATGCCTGTATATTCATGACTGAACGGACGGATTCGGGACCATAGCGACTAATGCCTGTATATTAATGACTGAACGGACGGATTCGGGACCATAGCGACTAATGCCTGTATATTCAAGACCGTACGGACGGATTCGGGACCATAGCGACTAATGCCTGTATATTCAAGACTGAACGGACGGATTCGGGACCATATCAACCACCAGCTAATGCAAGACTAAATGGACAGATACGTGTTCGGGAAGTCAAGTATTTACACCTCAAAATGTATTAAAACGGATTAGTATCATGGATTGACATACAGAACCACTAAAATGTGCAAAACAAGCATACAGTAGCATACAGTAGATCAGTTCAATACGTATAAAAAATTAATTTCGATTTTCAAGCAAAAAACTTTACGCATGACATGTTCACACTTATCTATTGTTTTTTTCATAAAGGCATCTTGTTATGATATGGACAAAGCAGATTATAGGTATCACAGTTCAATGTACGTCAGTTCTTTGGTATGCGATGTCGGAAGAATCCGTTCAGCGTTCATTTCTACTTTGGCGCTACTTATTACACAGGAGTCTGAGGCCGACGGAAAGCAAGCATGATTATACCTTACAAAGTACTCACTATTTGGAAAAAAAAGTCATATGATGCTTGACATCACTTTGGAGAGTTCATTTGCATGGGTGTTGTCCGAATGTAAAAGCGTCTCCAACTGACCGCGTTTCTAATGGGTAATTGTTATACATATGAATATTTCCAGATGACGTAATTGATTGTTCATTGACGTTAGCATCATTGAGGTAAGATTCCGTAAACGATATGTCATCTGTTTCACTTGAATTCAACGTGGCGCTTGAATCCCAGTTTTCCGTCTTGCAGGAAACTGGCGTCGACGTTTGCTTCGGCATGCGCGCTATGCCGTCACTGACGACGATGTAGACGCATCTGAGGGGCTTATTCAGTTGTTTCGGCGTTATGTTTTTGACGTCATCATGAACAGGAGTTCTTTTCTTCGCGAGGCGGCAATTTGGAGTAAGTTTCCTTACGTCATCGGTATCAGTGGCTCTTGTGTCTGCCCGGGGAGAAGTCAGATCAGTTTTACTGACGTCATTACTATCCGTATTGCTGGTCTTCGCGCGACGATTCTTGAACCAGATCAGAATGTTGTTTCCTGTTAGACCCAATTTGATGGCCAGGCGAACCCTCACTTGTACATCCGGATAGCGGTGTCCGAAAATACGGCTTCAAGAGCTTCGAGCTATTGGGGTGTGAATGTTGTCCGCTCACGCCGCTGACTTGTTTTTTACCGGAAGTTCGAGTACCGGTATATGTTAACTTCATGATTTAAGCTAAGTTTGTTAATCTTCAGAGAAATGAATAGATCGCTATCGTTTTCGTTTTGATAAATATACGGTTGTAATCACGTATACATATTAATTGTCCACGCATGCGCACTGATCCTCAAACAGAATCTAAAAGGAATGTTTTCACACATTCACCAAACTTTGCACCTATCGTTGAGAAGATCTCGTCTTTAATTCTTCTTTATTTTAAGTGTTTGTAACACTTTGAAGCGCTTGCGAGTGTATTGCGGTAATGTCTCCCAGCTGAGAACTTTACAGGTTTAACGCTACAAAATCTATAATATATGGTTCATAAAAGTAGCGTTATAATTGTACATAATAACAGAACAGAACTTTTATTTTCAGCCAAGTATATAACATACTTGTAAACAATAAGAGAAATATAACAAAGTACAATTTTTAGTACAATATTGTGACTTCCAATAATTAAGTGAAAACAACACATATCATACAGTGAAAGTGGGGGTATTAACGGTTAAATGAATATATATAAAGAAATTGACTAAGGGTTTTTAGGATTAAGCAACACCAATATTCATACACAGTGACCATCGCCTGCGAATGAAGTAACGGTACGTAATTAAGTAGCCCGATATGTCGAAGATTCTAATATTATAAGTGATCTTTATCCGTACACTTTTGGAGTCGCCACAATACTAGCGCTTTATATTTTGTATGTAGGGTCCGAATCCGATAAGAGTAGATACGACTTTTAATGGTATAATTAAAAACAAAGTGTAAAAATTAATTAAAACTAGAGTTGAAGCCACCGAGTTATAATCTATATTTAAATTCAAGCCCTCAATCCATTTCCCGCTCGTGATATTATTTGCGAATTTAGTGCATGTATGTGTAGTGTGTTGCTAAACCTACACGTAATATTTACAGAAAAATGCCTTAGTTTATTTTTTTTTATACAACCAGATTAATTCTCATTTAAACCAATCATTAACATAAAATATCTTTCAGAACGGATTAAAAGACTAATCGTGCTGCTAGAGCATAATCTCACTTTGATCTTAATAATTCATTTGCTTGCGAAATCCGCGAAAAACAAAAGTTAAAGCCGGTTGCAAGTGAAATAGTGGCTAGGCAAGGCGCGTTCTGATTTAATCCTGTGCGTAGTATAAAGGTAAAAATAAATGCAAGTCATCATCTTAATAACGATCACTCTCTGCTTGGAAGTGAATGGTAATTTTTGCAAGAAAAAATAGAACTAATCAATAAACAAACGACATCAATACATATCATTTGCGACATTGATTACTGGAGAGAATGTACGGACATGATTCGGGTATTCCCGCTAAAACGAGACAGCGACGTCGGGACAGGATAACGTTCTCACGTGACCAACGCAACGCCCTCGAAGCGCTTTTCAAAGCCTCCAGCCACCCAGACGAACTAACGAGAATCAACGTGGCGAATACGATAGACGTGTCGGAAAGGCGCGTTCAAATCTGGTTTAAAAATAGACGCGTTAGATGGAGGAATGAGGCTAAGTTAAAGGAGAACGGAATAATTGGCGGGACAATTCACAAGAAGAGGAACGCTGAAGTCAGACCTATTCTGACAAACACGTGTCACCAGGGTAACGCACTTACAAGCAAAAATGTTGGATATGCTGCTGCTTTGTCATTGAGTGCCAACGTTTGCGGTGACGTCACAATTCAGCCTATGGCGTATTGCTTGAATCCAAATATTGCATGTCAAGGCTATTCAAACTCGTATTACAGTGCAAGCGTCCATTACGGTTATCAAAATGTTCCTTATCCGAACACGGACGTTGACACCTCACGGAACGGTTATCAAGCGAACTTTTTTTCAGATAACCAACATCCGGTGATGTTCCACCAGCAACAAAAAGATGATGCGTATATGTATTCATCCGCATTTGGACGTTCTCCGTCGCCTATGACAGCAGCTACTGACACTGATTTAGACATGATTTCTTATTCTGACCTGTTGAACGTCAATGAATGCTGATGAACAGTATTTGTTATTTACATAACATTATGATATTGTGTTTATTTGGAAAGTGAATGTGTTGTTGATATGATTCCCATATTGTATATATTGTATGTTAATTTATTCAAATAGTATGTACACTTATGTATGATTAAAATATTTATAACAACGATTCGGTATATGACGTATTTTTCTGTTCGGTACTTGTGGCAAAAGCTCAAATTTGTTCATTTTAGTGTGTACTTATTTTAGTCATCGTTATTTGTCAGCGCGTTGCTGTGAAGGATGATCTGTTTCTAGCAAATTATTCATTGAATTATCGATACTATGAAGTTACCCTGCTCAATGAGCGGAATTCAACAATACATCGATTTACTGACTCGTAACCTGCCAAGTAAAGAAGTAGTTCGCTCAAAAATTGCGGCAGAAGACACCGACATACATTTCCAATCGGTTATTATTAGTATTCAATAGAAGTTCAATTATGTTTAATATGTGGACTTTATTAAAGGAGTCGCCATCACCGTGCCCTCAATTGAAAGAGGCATCATATAAATATATAAATAACGTATATTACATGATATGTTTTACATGATGACACAACGTAAAGCGAAATTGTACAGCAGTCTTGTTTTTGTCACCATATAATATGAACAGAAATACACAATACTAATACCAATAAATTATATTAATTCATCCCAAATGATAGTTTGGTCATGGAATCAAGAACGGCTCAAATGTATTGACGTTTCCACGTCTGTCAATCATAGTAAAATTATCCTACACCATATATCAATAATTGCTTGTTAATTTTGACCGAGCAAACGTCCGCTATGTGTGATGTGATGCTTGCGTTATTCGTGTATTGAACCAAAATGCATTGGAAACATGACATACATACTTCGATATTGTATGTTTTAAGACGATGTACAATGTATAAGTCTAAATAAAATGTCTGTTCTGTTCTGTTATTCATGCGTTGCATGTGCAATACAATCTGGTGTTCAACTACATGGCTGCTTTGGTGATCAACAGACCGGTAATTGTCTTATTGCACACCTACGCTTTTAAATAAAATGAGCCCTGTTCTGGGCAAACTGGATTTAATGCATGTTCGTAAAGTGTCGTCAAGTTTAGCAGTCCGCACAGTCCATAGACTGGATTTTCATTTAGAAGAGATTTTTTGTAAACAAAAAATCCATAAAAGCGGAAATTGTCGTCTATGAGTAGCCTGTATGCACTGGGACGACATTTTACGCACATGCATGAAGACCAGAGTTTCACAAAGTTCGGCTCAAATATAATAACACATATATTAGAAGAGATTATCATGAAAAACAGATTATATGCAAGCGAACATAAAGTAATAGCGTTTGCATTTTTTCCATTTGCATAGGAAAACCACGCCTGCTTCTAAACGAGTAGTGTTGCGTTAGGAAAGAGATTGAGTGTAAATCTATACATCGGCGATTCTTTAAAAAAAAACAACATGGAGGCATACCTAATGATCAACTGGTATTAAACATTTATGTGAACAGGTGTAGAAAGAACATGTTCAAAATCGTAGCTTTTAAGTAAACTCTTTATTAAAACCTTCTATAAGCGCACAAGTAATACATTCTGTATCATATAAATACAAATATCACAGCGTTAGTATATAAATGCCTTATAAAACATGCTCAACAAATCACAAAAAGCATCCACAAATAGAAACGATGTGAACACAATACATATAGATCTGTATTTTTTTATATTTACGCTATATGTAACTATTTATAGATAATATCTTGTTTTTAATAGTATCACTTGATTACATTTTAATCCACATAGTTATTTTTCAAAGTTCTCACTTCAAAACTCTTCATAAATCATTTACTTAGAATGTACCACTATTTCCGGTCATCACTTTACCAACTCACCCACTGGTCATATGCGCGTACCGTATGATTATGCTTTCATCCACTGTTGACCCGGATGTTGGATCCCCCGATTCTCATCCTGACTGTATGCCCCTTTCAACGGCGTGCTGGAAAACACGTAGTTGTATTCCGGGCGCATTTCCGGCCCCTGACCTCCGGTAAACCCATAGTAGTCGCCGGTATGGTGAAACATAGCAGATGTGTATGCGCCACCATACGCAAGCTCCATGATAATTTACTTATGAATACGTCTCGTCTCAATAGTATCATTCCACGAGGATCACATTGACAACTTTATTCAAATGCTATGCATATTCTTCTTTGATATATTAAACGTCTTTTAAACAAGTTAAATCAAGTGTGTATTAAACGTATCAAATATAGTTTTATAGCACACATTAAAAGATGAAACGATTTAAACATGTTCAAATTGCATATTTTTGTATACGCTTATTTGGATCTTCTCGTCGTTTTTTTGTGTAGTGTAATTTGACGACATCACAGAATATTTTAAATACATGTCTTGCCACTGATTGGTCGGTGGGATAAAGCTGTTTTTTTAGCCGCGCGACGCACATCATGTTACGGATGTGTCAATAACCGCAAACAGGATAGAGTGATGATTACGCTGGTACGAAGTGACACGGACTCGTGAAATACGGCTATATAACGCACGCATTTGCTGTTACTGATTTACTGCATCACTTCTTCGTAATTGGTAAGTGCAAAAGTTTATCAACTATATTACATATTTTATAGTTTTACGAATAATAAAGTGTTTTTTTTTATATCTCTAATTTTAATTATTTAAACCTCTGCAAATGTATGTTATGCGTCTGTTCAGTCAAGTGATTACAAGTCGATTTTGATAAAAACAAATTTTGGACTTAGTAAACATCAAATAAATTGCAATCCTTTTATTGAAATATAAAAGACAGATTTAAAAAGAAAAATATGTTGTGCCATAGTTTACTGTGCTTCTTTGTAGATCTAATAGAGATTTTATTTTAAAATTTAGACTTTTTGGAGACGCCATGTCTGTAACGGTAGCGGCATATCTTCTTTGTGTTTGCATTGCGTCCAATGTGATGGCAAACGTGAAAGGTAATTGAACTTTTGTGTTTTAATGACATTTAAGTTGTTTGGTTACTATGCTAATTGCTATGTTTGCAAATAGGTTATCCGAATATAATTAATGTTGATTTACAATTTGTATTTGTGTTGTTGATGTTTTTTGGGTAATGATCGTATCCGTTGATTCCTTTGATATGAAGCAGGTTTTAAATACATTGACACACATTATGCCAGTCTCCGCTTTTATAAATGAAGCGTATTCCACACATAATTTACTATGAGTTAACTTACATGTATATACTACTGTTTGTTTGATGTTTGTGTAATTCTCTTATAAATAAGCTCACATGTTATTACACAATGTTATTGTTTAGTAACCTGTGAAAACGAATTAAGTTCTGTTCTGTTCCGAGATACTGGTTTTATAAATGACCATATTATGTTCCTTTCCCTAATTAACATCACGTGATGATGATCGATTCAAACATTACAGTTATTTCACATTGTTTAAAGTAGTTTGTCTTTAACAATTTGACTGTAATTCATACAAATTGAAAGTTCAATTTTGTAGAAAATAATACGGATTTGCATATAATAGGTTAAAAATACAAACGATTGCTTAATTCCGATGCCTGATCAATGTCCTCAAACATATGTTCCAGTCTGCAGTCTGAAGCCGAAAAGCGGACCCTGCTTTGGCGCTTTCCCCAAATGGTACCACGTGAACGGTGTGTGCAAGGAGTTCGTCTACGGTGGTTGCCAAGGCAACGGGAACAACTTCGAGACGCGTAAGGAATGCGAGCAGAAGTGCATAGTTTGTATTCTGCCTGCAGTAACAGGGCCCTGCAGAGCGCGTATTCCAAGCTGGTACTACGACAATGGCGTCTGTAAGAAGTTTGTATATGGCGGTTGTCGTGGCAACGGCAACAGGTTCGGGTCGCTAGATGCTTGTCAGCGCGCATGCACGATCAAAACACAGTAAACATCATACATGCACAGAAGAACTAAAGGAATTCGACTGTGTGAACTTATACAGCGACTGTTTTAATACTGTGTGCTATGTTAATGCGTCAAAAGGCATTATTTTGAATTATCAATTATATCAAGATATCTTTTTATAAATAATATCAATTTGCCTTTTTTTCAATTGTATATACATTGTTTTGTGTATCATGGTTTTTGTATACACATTTATTAAGAGCTGTCCTAATAAAACACGAGATATGATAATACAATTCAAATTATGTGTGTCGTGACAAAAAAAAATATATATTTATTAAGCTAGGTAACTCTGATACTCTCGAATAATTTACAAAAAAAAGGTTGTCTCCCATATAATATATCCGATTTTTTTTTTATAATAACTGCAATCCTTATCGTTTATGCGATTTTTGCGCTATTATAAATGCGCGTGTATGTGCGTGTAATTGTTGGTATTTGAGGTAGTTCTTAACATTATATAACTATGCAAAGTAACATTTTGCCGTGAATTGTTGTTTAGCGAACCTTGGGAACGTTTCTCAAGAAACTTGACTTCAGACGTTTGGTGCAAGCAGGATCGATGAACTTTTCACACTTTAAACGAGAAATAATGATACATGAATATGGTAGTCGTTGGCGCGTTCCTCTTGGTCTTATTTCTTAATAAAATGTGTATGTTTATCAAGTACAAAATCGTCTTATTCCATTAAGTTAAACGTGGCACACTTTTCAGTTGTTTCCATCTTAATACACAATACAATACAATACAAGAGATCTAGGATAAATTCATGAGTGAGTGAGTGAGTGAGTGAGTGAGTGAGTGAGTGAGTCAGGGATGAGTGCACGGAAAAAGGAAAGACACACAGTTGGATGAAATCATAGATAATATTTAAATGGATGAATTAATGCGAATATTATTGGTTTTAATGTGTCACTATTACGACCAAGTATGCAATAAATTGATATAGACAGTTTTTTTTCAAATAAGAATGTGTAAGTTTCATAAAATAAATCTCGTCAAAAAGTTAAAATGTCGCCTGGCGAAAGCGAAATATCCCCTTTTTCAAATATGTGAATATGTAAAAAGGTACACAATTTGGTTTCATAGGATATATTACACAACATTTTGTTAAAGAATCATATCTGATTTTTTTTTAAATGGTGTTTGTCGAATTTGCGGTCAGATAAACCTATAGGACAGAAAATGTTGCGAAAAACGATAATGACTCGTAAATGCAAGAATTTAGGAGTGTGTCTTCATTTTTATCGAGTGCACCGGGATTGTCTCCCATATGGCCATCGCCCCCAGAAAGACGTGTTAGTTGGTTACGGGGGATAGTGCAAATTAAAGGAGACACCCCGTTCCAGAGGTGACCCTGGGTCTTTTAGTGCCCGGTGTATAGCACCTAGTACACTGCACATCGGTTTAACGTCTCATGCGAAAGACGAGTTAGTAGGTTAGGTGCAGCGGGGGATCGAACCAGCGATCTCTGGATTGTGAAGCCAGTGTGTTACCACTAGACCACGGATCCGCTTCAAGAATTTAGGACGGATCCGGAAACCATAACAACCACCTGAATATGCAAGATTGCATTGGCCTTTCAGGCACCGTAACAACCACTTGTTTACGCAATACTTTATGGAAGGTTCAGAGACAAACGTGTATGCATATGCATAAGCAAGACTGTATAGGCAGATCAGGGACCTTAACAACTAACGCCTGTATATTCAAGGTTGTATTGACGGATTCGGGACCATATCACCCATATGTATTAGCAGGTCTGTATTGACTTATCCGGGACCATAGCCACCACCTTTATAAGCATGACTGTATAGGTGGATATGTGTCCGGGAAGGCAAGTCCTTACTCCTCCAAAGGTTTTCGGAAACACTACCAAGTTGTGTTTGGCACACGAGAAAAAGTGCCTTTTGTACAAGATGGTTAAGCCGCTAAACACCCTTTTTATCCGAGTGTGATGATTGGGTAATTTTGGTGTTAATTATTTATTATTAAACTTCTTGCACGCGTCATTGTAGTATATACTGAGTGCCAATATTCAGATGCGTCTTAGGACATTTTTAAGCTAATAGTTGTTAATCGTAACTCAGTGAAACCCAGCTTTTTCCGTTAATTTACATGTGGTACAAATAAAAATTAAATAAGTCCACTGGGTTATGAAATGTCGTTTCACCAGGATTACCGTAAACTTTTGTCAATTTGTAAATATTTATGTGACCCCAGTACATTTACAAGTACCTAGTTCTTTTTATCTAGAGATTATGTTATTTCCAAATAAGAGTGATTACGTCCATATTCTTGTTTTAAAAGTTAAATGTACTTCCAAAAAAAGACTCAACAACACACAAGAAACGAGTCATACATAATAATAAATTTAATAAACAAATAAGACATAAACATTTATATATAAATCCTTATAGCTAGTTAACAAGAAAATTACCGTTTACTTAATTAATACATATATAACAAGTCTGCAATGGCATTGATCATTTGAATATACATGTATATCAATAACTAAAAAGTATGGTAATTTTCAAGCTAAAATTATGCGCTTGATATCTTCACACTTACGTACTGCTTTATGATAGAAACATATTTTGATGATATCAATACAAAGTATTAGAGGTATCACAGTCCAATATACGTCAGTTGTTTGGTTTACAGCGACGGAACAATCATTTCAGCGTTCATTTCTACGTTGATGCTACTTATTAACCAAGAGTTTGCAGCCGACAGAAAGCAAACATGATTACACCTTACAAAGAACTCACTGTTTGAAAAATACGTCATATGATGCATTACGTCATTTTTGAGATTCCGTTTAGGGTTTGTCCGAATGTTACAATTTCTCCAACTGAACGCGTCTCTAACTGGTAATTGTAATGCATCGGAATATTTCCAGCTGATGTTAGTGATTGTTCTTTGACGTAAGCATCATTGAGATAAGATTCCGTAAACGATACGTCATCTGTTTCACTTGAACTCAACGCCCTGCTTGAATCCCAGTTTTCCGTCTTGCACGAAACTGGCGTCGAAGTTCCCTTCGGCATCCATGCTAGGCCGTGACTGACGTCGATGTCGACGCAGATGCAGAATACGGAATACCGTTAGGGCCATCGTGGTTACACATTAAAATCCAGAGGGCGACAATGCGAGAGTGCGAGAATAGGACGACGACATTGCGACAAGACGATGGCGACAGTGCGATAGTACGATGGCGACAATGCGATATTACGATGACGACAATGCGAGAGTGCGAGAATACGATCACGACAGTGCGACAATACGATGGCGACAGTACGACAATACGATAACGACAGTGCGATAATATGATGGCGACAATGCGAGAGTGTGAGAATACGATGACGAAAGTGCGACAATACGATGACGACAGTGCGACAATACGATGGCGACAGTGCGATAGTACCATGGCGACAATATCGACAATGCGATAGTGCGATAATACGATGACGACAGTGCGACAATACGATGGCGACAATGCGATGGCACGATGGCGACAATGCGATAATACGATGACGACAGTGAGACAATACGATGGCGACAGTACGATATGACTATCGCATTGTCGCCATCGTACTATCGCATTGTCGCCATCGTACTATCGCGTTGTCGCATTGTCGTCATCGTATTCTCGCACTCTCGCATTGTCGTCATCGTATTCTCGCACTCTCGCATTGTCGCACTGATCCTCAAACAGAATCTAAAAGGAATGTTTTCACACGTTCACCAAACTTTGCACCTATCGTTGAGAAGATCTCGTCTTTAATTCTTCTTTATTTTTAGTGTTTGTAACACTTTGAAGGGCTTGCGAGTGTATTGCGGTAATGTCTCCCAGCTGAGAACTTTAAAGGTTTTACGCTACAAAAGCTATAATATCTCGTTCTTAAAAGTAGCGTTATAATTGTACATAATAACAGAACAGAACTTTTATTTTCAGCCAAGTATATAACATACTTGTAAGCAATAAGAGCAATATAACAAAGTACAATTTTTAGTACAATATTGTGACTTCCAATAATTTAGCAAAAAAAACATATATTATACAGTGAAAGTGAGGGTATTAACGGTTAAATGAATATATATAAAGAAATTGACTAAGGGTATTTGGGATAAAGCAACACCAATATTCATACACAGTGACCATCGCCTGCGAATAAAGTAACGGTACGTAATTAAGTAGCCCGATATGTCGAAGAGTCTAATATTATAAGTGATCTTTATCCGTACACTTTTTGGAGTCGCCACAATACTAGCGCTTTATATTTTGTATGTAGGGTCCGAATCCGATAAGAGTAGATAAGACGTTTAATGGTATAATTAAAAACAAAGTGTAAAAATTAATTAAAACTAGAGTTGAAGCCACCAAGTTATAATCTATATTTAAATTCAAGCCCTCATTCTATTTCCCGCTCGTGATATTATTTGAGAATTTAGCGCATGTAATTGTAGTGTGTTGCTAGCTAGCTACAAGTTATATTTACAGAAAAATGCCTTAGTTTAATTTGTTATACGACCAGATTAAATCTAAGATAAACCAATCATTAACATGAAATATCTTACAGAACGGATTAAATGACTAATCGTGCTGCTAGAGCATAATCTCACTTTGATCTTAATAATTCATTTGTTTGCGAAATCCGCGAAAAACAAAAGTTAAAGTCGGTTGCAAGTGAAATAGTAGCTAGGCTAGGCGAATTCTGATTTAATCCTGTGCGTAGTATAAATGTCTAAATAAATGCAAGTCATCATCTTAATAACGATTCCTCTCTGCTTGGAAGCGAATAGTAATTTTTGCAAGAAACAAAAAATTAGAACCAATCAATAAACAAACGAAATCAATACGTATCATTTGCGACATTGATTACCGGAGAGAATGTACGGACATGATTCAGATATTCCCGCCAAAACGAGACAGCGACGTCGGGACAGGATAACGTTCTCACGTGACCAACGCAACGCCCTCGAAGCGCTTTTCACAGCCTCCAGCCACCCAGACGAACTAACGAGAATCAACGTGGCGAAGACGATAGACGTGTCGGAAAGACGCGTTCAAATCTGGTTTAAAAATAGACGCGTTAGATGGAGGAATGAGGCACAGTTAAAGGAGAACGGAATAATTGGCAGGACAATTCACAAGAAGAGGAACGCTGACGTCAGACCTATTCTGACAAGCCCGTGTCACAAGGGTAACGAACTTACACGCAAAAATGTTGGATATGCTGCTGCTTTGTCATTGAGTGCCAACGTTTGCGGTGACGTCACAATTCAGCCTATGGCGTATTGCTTGAATCCAAGTATTGCATGTCAAGGTTATTCAAACTCGTATTACAGTGCAAGCGTCCATTACGGTTATCAAAATGTTCCTTATCCGAACACGGACGTTGAAAGTTCACGGAACGGTTATCAAGCGAACTTTTTTTCATATAACCAACATCCGGTGATGTTCCACCAGCAACAAAAAGATGAGGCGTATATGTATTCATCCGCATTTGGACGTTCTCCGTCGCCTATTACACTGATTTAGACATGATTTCTTATTCTGACCTGTTGAACGTCAATGAATGCTGATGAACAGTATTTTTTAATTACATAACATTATGATATTGTGTTAATTTGGAAAGTGAATGTGTTGTTGATATGATTCCCATATTATATATAGTGTATGTTAATTTATTCAAATAGTATGCACACTTATGTATGATTAAAATATTTATAACAACGATTCGGTGTATGACGTATTTTTCTGTTCGGTACTTGTGGCAAAAGCTCAAATTTGTTCATTTTAGTGTGTACTTATTTTTGTCATCGTTATTTGTCAGCGCGTTGCTGTGAAGGAGGATCTGTTTCTAGCAAATTATTCATTGAATTATCGATACCATGAAGTTACCCTGCTCAATAAGCGGAATTCAACAATACATCGATTTACTGACTCGTAACCTGCCAAGTAAAGAAGTAGTTCGCTCGAAAATGGCGGCAGAATACACCTACATACATTTCCAATCGGTTATAATTAGTATTCACTAGAAGTTCAATTATGTTTAATATGTGGACTTTATTAAAGGAGTCGCCATCACCGTTCCCTCAATTGAAAGAGGCATCATATAAATATATAAATAACGTATATTACATGATATGTTTTATAGATGTTAGCCGTTCCCTTAAAAAAAAACTGTATTTGTGTCGTCATTTATGACGTAACGGGGGGGACTGCATCATTGATAGCATTTTTTAAACGATATTAACGTAAAACGAAAGAAGTGTAAAATGGGGGAGGGCCCCTAAACATGACACTCCCTTTCTTGGACATATATTCCTCACATGATGACACAACGTAAAGCGAAATTGTACAGCAGTCGTGTTTTTGTCACCATATAATATGAACAGAAATACACAATACTAATACCAATACAATATATCAATTCATCCCTAATGATAGTTTGGTCATGGAATCAAGAACGGCTCAAATGTATTGACGTTTCCACGTCTGTCAATCATAGTAAAATTATCCTACACCATAAATCAATCATTGCTTGTTAATTTTTGCCGAGCAAACGTTCGCTATGTGTTATGTGATGCTTGTGTTATTCGTGTATTGAACCTAAATGCATTGGAAACGTGACATACATACTTCTATATTGTATGTATTGACGATGTTCTATATATAAGTCTATATAAAATGTCTGTTCTGTTCTGTTACTCATGCGTTGCATGTGCAGTACAAGCTGATGTTCAACTACATGGCTGCTTTAATGATCAACAGACCGGTAATTGTCTTATTGCAAACCTACGCGTTTAAATAAAACGAGTTTCGCTCTGTGAAAACTGGACTTAATGCATATGCGTAAAATGTCGTCAGTATAAGCCTGTGCAGTCCGCACAGTCCTTAGACTGGATTCGTGTAGAAGAGTCTTTCTGTAAACACAAAATCCATAAAAGCGGAAAATGTCGTCTATGAGAAGCATGTGTGTCCTGGGACGACACATTACGCACATGCATAAAGACCAGAGTTTCACACAGTTCGGTTCAAATATAATAACACATATATATTCGAAGAGATTATCCTGTAGCTTTTAAGTAAACTCTTTAGTCAAACCCACTATAAGCACACATATAATACATTCTGCATCATATTTACACAAATATCACAGATTAAAACATAAATATCTTATTAAATATCTACAACAAATCACAATAAAAAGCAAGCGCATACATAAACGAAGTGTAAATAATAAATATAGATATGTATATTAAAATATTTTTAATATTATTTGTCATATGCTCGAACCGTAAGCTTTCATCCACTGTTGACCCGGATGTTGTTGGATCCCCCGATTCTCATCCTGACGGTATGCCCCTTTCAACGGCGTCCTTGAATACACGTAGTTGTATTTCTGGCGCATTTCCGGCCCCATACCTCCGGTAAACCCATACTAGTCACCGGTATCGTGAAACGTGGAAAGTATTATGCGCCACCATACGCGCCGCTGAACATGTGTTAAACCGGAAGTGAGGTATCGCTGCGATTCTCCGCAGGCGCAAAGGACGCACTCGGGTTCCACACAGCAGCGGCTGATACCTGCCCTGTGTCGTCATAGTAGCCCCGCTGTACGCTCCTGTGTTGTAAAATAGCAGCTGATTTGACATTAGAAGCGTCATTTGGCAACCGAACAGGTTTCTTGGTGTCCCGTCTACATTGGACGCCACTGGCATTAGCATACTTAGTATCATCTTGTTTCCGGCACTTCGCGCGCCTGGTTTTAAACCAGACAAGAACTCGGTTTTCGGAGATCTCTAGTTTCTTTGCCATTTTCTCTGTCATAAACGTATCCGGGTACTTCGTCTTCGTAAAAGCGCCTCAAGAATATCGAGTTGCGGCTTTGTGAACGTTATCCGCTCGCGTCTCTGCTTCTTTCTGATCCGCATTTGGCACGGGGCCTGGCGGCTGGCGCCACTTCCGGTCTTCGTCTGAAGCCCTTCGGAATTTGGCAAAATCTATTTGGGTTAAAATTCTAATAAGCAGACGGCAAACACATTGGGTTGTTCTGTCCCTGTGCTTGGTAGATAGCGCCATGGTGCTCCGTGAGTGCCGAGTACTCACCCGTACTGGCAGACTCTCCCGGTACTCAGATAGGCTACCTCCGGTGGTGCGCCCTCCGGCAGCTGCTGAAGGGTTGGATTCCATGCTAGACAAACCAGACGAGGTTGAAGAGTTATCGTCGTTGAATTTATGATGCATTGAAGTGTATCCGTGATTGTATCCGGTCAGCGTATATCCTGCCAACAAATATTGTGATCGATTTTGATAAGTTATAACAAAGCTGTTTACATAAACATATTTTGGACATAACCATACGTGCTTTAAACCTGATTCTTGCAAAAGTTTATGGACGTTTCATGACCATGACTTGGAATTAGGGTTATCCCATGCTTCTTTACAGTTCTACGAATAGTATTGCTAAAAATACAGTTGGCCGATTGTTTGCGAAGCAATTTAAAGGAATACTTAACTACTCGTATATATCGACATATATACATCGGATATCTAACAACTTCGGCTACAAAGCATTCAAATGTGTAGAAGCTTTCACGTTTAAAAAATTCATTTAAAGAATTTGCATTGGTCTCGCTAAATATAACCAGGTTAAGTAAATCCCCACACTTTCGCTTCCATAATTTAGAATCGATAAAACTTGGGCATCAAAATTATTAAACATGATTTTCAATGATTTCTTAACAGTAAATAATGAGTGAAAAACAACAACTCCTCTTTTAAAACCGGAAGCATGGAACAAATGAACCAGGCGGGCGAAAAAAAATGAAGGTATGTTTATTTTATTTGTGATGCGGATATCCGACGAACATCGGAACAATGTGTTGTGGCATAGTGGTAATTGTTTAATAAAATTCAATACCATCTCAGTAAATGTGGATCATGGTTACACAAAGAACATTATAGCGTAAATTAATGTATCTAGTCAGCATTTGTTGTTGTTTTTTTTTCTCAAAAGTTGTTCAAGTTGTTCTTCGGTACAGCCATGTAACATAACATAACCACAGGCGGCGTATTTGTGTAATGAATCAAAATATAGTAAGAGATTGTATGTACGTATGTTGTACTTTTATTTATACAAATGGTTACCAACGACAATTCATGAATTTCTTTTAAAACCATTTGTTCAGTTGGTGCGAAGAAACGTTTTTTATCATAGCTTTACGCTAATATCGACCTGATTTGGTGTTGTATCAGGTAAGTAGACTTTTATATCAGTAAATGTTTATTAAAGGTACAACATATAACTCTCTATCAACAAAGAAGTTTTCATTTCCGTAGAAATGAATCAGATTAAACATAAACAACAAGTTGATACCAACATGTGAAACATTTTATACAAAAGAAACAAAAACAGTTAAATATGTACTTTACACACATTCAGTGTACGTGCTCATGACGCCATGATCGACAAGTCAAACATTATATACGTAAACGATACGTCATTTATTGCACTTCCGCTCCACGTGGCGCTTGATTCCCGTTCTTCCCTCTTACAAGAAACTGGCGTCGATGTTTGCCTCTGCATCCACGCTAGGTCGTCTCTGACGTCATAGTCGACGCATCTTAGACGCTTATTCATTCGTTTTTTGCGTTATTATGTTGACGTGATCATTATTCGGAGTTCTTTTCTTCGAAAGGCGGTCATTAAGAGTACGTTCGCTTACGTCATAATTATCCGTGGCTTGTTTGTCTGCATTTGAAGAATTTGAAGCCACTTGCCTGACGTGATTATTATCCGTGTTTCTAGACTTCGCGCGACGATTCTTAAACCAGATCAGAATGTTGTTTCCGGTATACCCAGTGTAATGGCCAGGCGCACCCTCACTTGTACATCCGGGTGACTGGTGATCGAAAACACGGTTTCTAGGGCGTCGAGCTGTTCAATAGTGAATGTTGTCCGCTCACGACCCTCACTTCCTGTTTTACCGGAAGTTGGAGAATATGTAAGCTTCATGATTTAAGTTGCGCGTGTGAATCTTTACAGAAATAAACAACCTGCGTTTGTGTACGTTTTTTATGATGAATGTATAGCTATAAACATTGTACAAGTATATATTATTTACCCACGCATCCGCCAAAAGAATCCAAGAGGAATGTTTTCACACGTTTTCCCAGACTCCGCACCTCTCGATCAGTAAGTATATCTTGTCTTTAATTTAACTCTTATTTCAAGTGTTTGTAACGATTTGTAGCGCTTGGGAGTGCATTACCATGATTACCGTAGTGACTCCTAGCTGAGAACCAAACATGTTTTACTCGGCACGTTTTTTTACTCAAGTCAAGTCAATTTTTTTTTTATTTCACTTTGACGAAAGTCAACAGTTTTTCGGTCAACTGATGTTGTTCTTTTAAATTTAAATCTTTTAAACAATTACAAATGTATTTATATAGAATGGAAGACATTGCACCTGATGACACACATTTATACAACAGAACAAGGTGTTACATTAATACGTTTCTAGTAAAGGAACCTTGCTATGCGGAAACTGGGCTTAATGCCTTAAGTGTCGTCCCAGATAAGCCTGTGTGTTCCGCAAAGACTAATCAGGGAATACACTTTCCGCATTAATGTTTTTTTTTAAGGGAATCTTCTCTTTGCTGAAATCCAGTAAAGGCGGTAAGTGTTATCCCTTGTTATCCTGTGCGTACTGCACAGGCTAATATGGGACGACACTTAATGCACATACAGTAAGCCCTATTTTCCCAGAGCGTTGCTTATTATAAATAAGATAATTGTTTGTTCATTGTATTATCTTGTACAAAAACTCCAGCTGCATTAAGTAATATCTCTAAATAATCACACAGACGGGACGGTATGTGTTTGCAAGTTGCGTATATTCAAATCCAGATAGTGAATTGCCATGTTTTTTACTTTTCAAACGGGATATTGCACGAGCAGTTTTGATCATATCGTCTATTTAAAAGATTAATAAAAGATTATTCGAAGTTATCAATGACCGGGCAATCTCCCAGCAGAGTGCTCGTTCCATGCTCTCACATACACCCCTGCAAAGAGGTCAATGACATGAAAGCAAACGAGTATGCGTGCTTGTCACACATGTGGCTAACACACCTATTTTAAATATTCGAAGTGACCAACGACAATCAATTTTCGTGAAAGTGTTCACTAACGCTACAAAGACAATATGATGATTTTTTGTATTTGTATTATTTATTTGATACAAAGGTTTTGTGCCGTGTTTAATATGACGTTTTTCCCCATGGCGTTCAACAACGCGCTGGCAACATTAGGTCTGTTATTCAATATATATTCCATACTACATGACGGGCCATAGTTGGTAACAAATCTTATACATGAAGAGCCAACCAAACAAATTAAATCAGATGAATCAATTGGGAAGATAAACGTATTGTTTAACAATACCAAATATATGAAGCATACAAAAGGTAGCACATATTTTTATCTCAAAACGTAACATGTGTATATTTTACACCATTTAATAACATTTTTGCAAAATAGATAGAACGCTGATGAATAAAAAAAATGAATATAAATTCTGAAGAAGTACATTTAGTACAAGAAAATAAACGAAACAAACCGGTACATTTCTGCTGCACAACAGAAAATTACATCATGTACACAAGGCATGCAATCTGTTTATAAATCCTCATTAGATCATACGACAAATAAACACAATTTTGTTTCCTTAACAAATACGAGTAAACGTGTCGGTATAGGCGTCAATTTGCTCGTTACAGTTTTCAATGAAGTAAACAATATTAGATTGATAGAACCATATTTATGTTGTCATTTTCTTTTAAACATGCCTCGGTCATATTCATATGAAGGTTTAAAATTTCGAGAATAAAATGTTGGCAATATAATCGTATATACTCGCTTTAAAGAACAAAAGTGTATATCGATACAACATTCGATTTTATTGTAGCATGTCCATCCTATAATTTGCATGTTTGTCTTTAATCATTTGCGTTTGTGTCTTTTAGAATAATTCCATAATGTGTTTTATATTCATATATTCATATTTTTAAGTTATTAAGTTGCTGTCACTGGGGTTCAACCATGTTGGGGGAAACAATTTGCACTTAAAATTAACGCAGATGAAACAGCACACACGATTTCTTAGTGATGCATGTCGGCATGTTCATCCCAATGAACAGTGATTACTATCGATGTGATTGCTTTGTCTGTCAACACTTTGTTAACTAACACGCGTGATAAACAGACGGGACCNAATAAAAAACTTGAAACTTGTTATCCTGTGCGGATATGGCACGACAGATAATTGTTTGCTCATTGTATTATCTTGTACAAAAAATCCAGCTGCATTAAGTAATATCTCTAAATAATCACACAGACGGGACGGTATGTGTTTGCAAATTGCGTATATTCAAATCCAGATAGTGAATTGTCATGTTTTTTACTTTTCAAACGGGATATTGCACGAGCAGTTTTGATCATATCGTCTATTTAAAAGATTTATAAACGATTATCCGAAGTTATCAATGACCGGGCAATCTCCCAGCAGAGTGCTCGTTCCATGCTCTCACATACACCCTTGCAAAAAGGTCAATGATATGAAAGCAAACGAGTATGCGTGCTTGTCACACATGTGGCTATCACACCTATTTTAAATATTCGAAGTGACCAAAGACAATCAATGTTCGTGAAAGTGTTCACTAACGCTATAAAGACAATATGATGATTTTTTTATTTGTATTATTTATTTGATACAAAGGTTTTGTGTCGTGTTTAATATGACGTTTTTCCCCATGGCGTTCAACAACGCGCTGGCAACCTTAAGTCTGTTATTCAATATACATGTTGTATATTGCATACTACATCAACCATGTTGGGGGAAACAATTTGCACTTAAAATTAACGCAGATAAAACAGCACACACGATTTCTTAGTGATGCATGTCGGCATGTTCATCCCAATGAACAGTGATTACTATCGATGTGATTGCTTTGTCTGTCAACACTTTGTTAACTAACACGCGTGATAAACAGACGGGACCAGTGTTGTTAAAGAATTACTTTAAACAATTAATAGTGTGAAAAAACCAATGCATACATTGTCATTGTAACGTTGTGGATGTGTGATAAACAAGAATCTACCTTAATACATCTTCGCGCATGCGCACATACTCGATAGACATATGTATACAACACGGTCGAATCAATGGGTCATTAATTGTCTGTATATTGAACAACCTAAAAACAATACATATTATAATAATCGTTCGGGAAGTGGAAAGCAACACATATTTATTTCAAAATAAATTGGCAACGCTGAAGTCATGATGTTGAAAGGCAAGAACAGATTGCGGAGTTCGTCTGCCGCTGCACAGGACTTCAACCGGAAACAAGCAAACAACATCGAGCACGACCATGTCGGCTGCCAGGGTAACAGGTTCGTGGTTTTAGAGCTAACAATTGGAAAGACTGCAAATGATGAAGACTGTCAGATACTTAAATCGCGGAGAATCCTTTGCGATGAACCAAAATATCGACTTGCGCAACGTAACAAACGGAGACTAATTCACGGCGAAGCAGCTTTGAAAAGTCGTCAACATGCGAAGATGTCTTACACAAGGAATCAAAGAAAGAATTATTTGCTCAAGAATAGAAACGAAGACAGGCCGAAATATAGGTTCCATCACTCCGATGAATTTTTGATTGTCATACCAACTGCTAAGGAAAATCAACGATTCTCAAAATGTGACATCATCAACGGATCAGTGACGTCATCATCGGAAGCTCGCACACTTTTTCATCCATACGTTCACGTTGTCTATGAGAACAAAATACTGTTTCAACCAGAACAATGCGAACAAAATAAAAACCTTCTCAATGAACTTTGCAACCTTACGGGTGACCATTCGGACAATTTTACAACACGTCAAGACCAACCCGCATGCGAAAAGAAGCCAGCCACGGATTTATTCACACATGATGAGTGTGGCCTATCTTCGATGTCGTCTCTGACATGTGAGACATTATTGTCAGACGAATTCGATTCATGTTTGTTTCAAATTGAGTAGTTCCGTAGTGTTTTCTTCTATGTTTTTGCTATGAAATTGTATATGTGTAGTTTATAATTCCTTATTAAATATAATTATTTTATCATGAGCTCTGGTTTCATATCAGACATATTAAAATATAAGATACAAAATGTATGCATTTTAGTTTGTTAATAATGATTAATAACTGTAAGCAATAACATTTTATGTAAAATAAGTATGGAATACGATAACTTTTAGCTCGTGAGGTTCCGAACTACGTTATAACGAATAACGTTGTGATTTTAATTCAAAAATCCGTATGTTCATACTGGTCTAATTTAAAGATAACTTTTTCAATATTTCAATATGATAGTAACTCAGACTAAACCACATGATATATGCCTATATAACCATAAACCACACTCATGATGTCTGCACAAACCCTGAGCCAAAACGCACAGATAAAAACGTTACTATAGTTTACACTTTTGACGATGTAATAAATTGACAATTGTTCAGCTTTTATAATGCATTTGAAAAGTCTGTATTAAATATATGTCTGTCTTATTCAGGTTTATAGCGAGCGTAAACATTCGGATACAGCTAACATAAGGGCAGTTTACAATATTTCAACGAAACCAGGATCCAAATAATATAATGTCACATCATTTCAGGTCAAAGTACGTCGGAATTAATGTTTAAGTTATAAATATTTAACGTTCCCGCACAAGCCTTAACAAAGATAATATTGTAAATAAGGTGCACTTTTGAGAATAAATTGGCAATCATTGGCTATGGAATACATAATGTCAGACGAGATTGTCACCAAATCGCAGCAAAAAAAACATGACGTCGATAAACATTAAACAAGCACAGAATTATGTATTATAGGATCGTACTAAGTAAGTTCCGCTTATCATTACATTATCTTTAAATAGAAAGGGGCGGTATCATTATATCAAAAGACAAAATCGCAATTGTACATTTTGCACCATGAACGCAATAAAAATGAATACCGCACTATTGCAGATGGCGCAAATTAATAATTTGTAAGATTAATTTCCAGCGAAAGTAAAACTGAAATGATAAGTACTGCGAAATTTATTTACGAAGCAAATTTAGTATTTTTATATCTCTACACCAAAGAATAGCATGTTACGAAATTTACTTAGTAATTCCGTATCTTCACGTCCTAACTTTTAGAAACAACACAAATATCTGCAAATCTATATAAGAAAAGTGGTCGGATTCAAGGTGCTTCACCGTATACAAAACACATTATTTCTATTTTTCTATTTTTCGTTCATAATTATGCACGACTGCCATCACTATTACACAAATCACCCCTTACAACTTATTATTCGCAATCAATTTCATAGACAGTGCGATGGCGCCATTAAAAACATTCAATTAAAATTCCAGACAGACAGACAGACATTTTTTATATAGACTTATAAAACAGTACATCGTCTTCATACTTACAAGTACACATTGTTTTCTGCCAGGTAAATTGGTATAACAACATACAAGTATATAACATAAAATAAGCATTTAAGAATATACATACTATTAAATAAAATCGATTGCAGGAACACGTTTGTTCTATCGAGGCGGTTATAAAATGTATTACACAGTTTTATTTAGGATCGTATTTCTTATACTAAAAGCTTCTTTGCCATATTTAAATACATTAGAAATTCCTGAGTGTTGACATGAAACTTATAACTCGTGGAATTTATATAAAGATGGGTTAGTATAAAATAAACGGCTTAGATATTTTTTCTTAAGCGGCATATACATATCAAATGGTATTCGTCTTCAAAATCAATGTCATTGCAACTTAAACAATAACGTTCATTTCGTGGAAATTTATTCTGAGCATATCTGCCAATTGGATTCTTAGTTCAGAGACTCTTAATCTTAGAAACAAATAAGCGCAGACGTCTAGGAATCAAGTGTAAACATTCTTCATATCCAAAAGATGTTTAAACAACTGTATACATATCTAACACAGATATCATATAAAATACCATGTTTATGCTTAAAGATTAACAAGCCTGATCATTTTTCAATACCGTAAAACTGCAAGTGCGTGTGTTGTACTGTTGTCTGGTAAACATGTTGTTATTTCAAAAGACTGCTCAATGATTTTTGTACGTTGATTTTACACGTTTAACAAAAGCATGTTTCGCCTTGTGCAAAATGGTGCATGTGAAACATACAGGTATTTCATAACGTTAATTGGCTTAAATACAAAACGAACATTTGGGCGTAAAATAGTATTTATTGATAAAAGAACATTCGTTAAAACAACAGGTGGTGCATTTAAAATATAACAAAACAATAAAAATACGTTCACTATCAGATTTTCTTAAAAAACTAAGCAATTTTAGTTTTCGTGTATGGTTCGTCTTTACAAAATTTGATACACTAATGATTCTTTGGCAAGCAGTTCGTTTCCTATGCCTTTATTCACAGGTCTGCATTCGAATGATGTTGCCAGAGGTAATCCGAAGATATCAATCGCCTCGTTGTCATGGAATCGACCGCTGGTATTAGCTGGGATTTCATTCGCATGAGTAGTTTGTTGGAAAAAGAAGCAGTCCGATCCAAAGCTGTGCATGTACAAATAATTTAGTCCAAACGAGTCAGGACGTTTAGCAATCATATTCGGTAGGAATGCGTCTTGTTGTTGACATGATCGTGACGTCATAGATTGGTCGGTGTCGGAAAGATGACCACAAGATGTATCGAAGACGTTAGCGCCAGAAATGTGTGAATTTGATTGCCTTCTTTCTTGTGGCGTTCTGTCTTCGCAATACACCATTAAATCATCAAAATGATTTGGTTCCGAATCAGTGACGTCACCGGATGAAGAATAACAACTGTTAGTCGATATCCTCGACGAGTCCTCCGTTTCAAAGCTTGGTCGAGAGTCGCTTTCTTCTGAACAATTGGACTCAGTTGTTGAGCTTCCACTGGGCGTATGGGGATCGAAGTAACCATCGCGGATTATGTTGTTTAGTTTGGTGTTCTTTTTTATTTCGCCGATTTTATTACGTTGCTGTTTTCTCTCCTTTGCGCGCCGGTTTTTAAACCATATCAGCACGTGATTGTCCGTCAGATCAAGTTCTTTTGCTAGGTTCTTCCTCACAGCGGCTTCCGGGTGCTTTGTCTTCTTAAAAATAGATTCCAAAGTTATTAGTTGATCACTTGCGAATGTAGTCCGCTCTCTTCGGGACCGTCCATTGCCTTGGACGGAAGTTTTAGTGACTTTATTAATCATGTTGACTTTGTACAACAAACGCTATTAGATTTGCTTGTGTGGAAGAAACTATTGCATTCCCTTTATATATATTAAGAAAGCAAACGAGCATGCGTGTTTGTCACAAGAGCAACACAAACACACATTGTGCAACTTGAAAGTGAGATGTGTTATCACCGACTTAATTCGATAATTGTCGGATACCAAAGGTAATCACTGTTTGTGACATTGTTCACTCACGCTACAATTAAGAACTGACTTTGAGTAATAAAGGTAATCACTTTTCGTGACCGTCTTCACTCACGCTAGAACGAAGAATTTACCGTAGTTTTGGTGATTTGTGATGATAATTTATCTCATTGAATGCAATAAATATTAAGATAATATGACGCAAAAAAAGTTAAATTTATCGAACGTATAATTTTCAGCGTGTTTGTTCGCCAGATTGAAATTAATTTATTAAACAAGTATTATAATTTACTACAGAAGAACAGAACAACTCATTATTTAAACCCAAATATACAATGTTTACAATTAGGGCAATATAACATCACGAGTTATAACAATATTGAAACTTATACGCTTAAAAGTTTGCCATTTTTTATTATTTTCCGAGAAATGTATATATTATTTTATCTTGTGTATTTTTTGTATTGCATGTTTAATTGGATTATTATCCAGGACGTTAAACTAAAACGCATGAAATTCAATATATAAAAGCCTCGCTCTGTGAAAAGGGGGTTTAATGCATGTTCGTACAGTGTCGTTCCCGATTAGCCTGTGCAGTCCGCACAGGCTAATCTGAGACGGCACTTTCCGTCTAAAGTGGATTTTTGCTAAGAAGAGGCTCTCTTCAAACGAACAATATCATAAAAGCGGAAAGTGTCGCCCCTGATTAGCCTGTGCGGACTGCATATGCTAATCTTTGACGACACTTTACGCATATGCATTAAACCCCCTTTTCACAGAGCGAGGCTCATTTATATTGCATACTTTATGACGTACCATAGTTGGTGAAAAACACAAACGTTAGACATAAAGAGCCAACCAACATATTAAAATAATAATTCAATGGAGAACACAAAAATAACGAAAAATAAAAAAAACAGCGGAAAGTGTTGCCCCTGAGTAGCCTTTGCGGACTGCACATGCTAATCTGTGAAGACAATTAACTCACATGCATAATAATAATAATAATAATAATAATAATAATAATATATCTAAAATAATAATAATGATAATAACTTTATTTCATGAAGAATTCACATTACGAAGCATACAATGGGAAAAAAATGAACTATACAGTTAAATGTCATAAAAAATTCTCTATCAATTCCGACGACGTGGACGACGACGAAGTCGTCGTTGATAATAACAACTATTGTTGATAATACACAATATGCAAAATATGATACAAAAATCAATCTTTCAAATAAATCACATCAGACACATCACAACAGAGTATTAACATTTGTGTGTTGGTATTTTTAAAATTTCATTTTGAATGTAGTATTCGAAGACACTTGTCGGATGCTTATTATAATGAAATTCCATACGGTTCGTGCACGAAACGAAAACGTTCGTTTTCCATAATTTGTTCTTAACGGAATGGATGATATATCAGTCTGGTTCTTGGATCTAAGAGCGTAGACATTGTTATTTGAGATATGAAAAACATTAGTCAAATAAGAGGGAATTGCGCCTATTACAAACTTATGAACAATAGATCCAATGAGGAAAGTATATCTGTTATTAAATGTCAACCAACCAAGTTCTTTGAATAATGGAGATGAAGGAGTTGAATATGGTTTATTCAGTATTATTTTAGCAGCTCGTTTTGTATCGAATGCATTTTACGGAAGTGTGACTGTGTAGCTGAACACCATAATGTGCAACAATTATCCATAGTCGTTAATATATATGAGTTGTAAAATAGTTTATTTGTTTCATAGTTAATAATTCAGTTAATTCGTTTTAATAAGGCCAGTTTAAAGTAAAGTTTACGGCATACACTGTTTATGTGCGATTGCCATGTAAGATGCTCATCAATCGTTACTCCTAGATAATTAAATTCTTTGATTTGTTAAACCCCCTTTTCAAAGATCGAGCCTCAATTATTTTATTGAAAACAATAAATAATCCATAGATCGTCATTTATGGTCTTATAAAACTTGTAATTCCGACGAGTAGAAATGGTTGTAAAGCCACTTCTAGGAACTTCACAGAGTTATTTGCAGGTTAATAACATCGACAATTCGCAGTAAGTTCAATTATAGGTTGATCCGAAAAATATCGTTATATTATGCAGCTCTCTGGGAAAAAGGGGCTTAATGCATCTGCGTAAAGTGTCGTCCTAGAGAGTCCTGTGCAGTCCGAACAGGCTTATCAGTGACGACACATTCCGCTTTTATTGAATGTTTCTTTGAAAAGGAACTCCTTTGAAACGAGAATTGCTTACATGTTTACTTCATTTGCTGACACTTAACCCGACGAACGCATGGGCAGGTCTCACCGTGGGTACCATCTTTTTCCGTGCGATGAAAAGGTCACGATATACTAATTCTAAACCTCAAGTAATGTAATGTAAATGTCCAACTTCAGCCACGCATAAGGTAAACATTTTGCGCAAAAGGACCCCAATAACCGTACCTTTTCTTAAGAAGTGTTCAAAGCTGAGTTAATTTTATCAGGAAAAAAAAGCCCGTAAGGTTAACTTGACACAAAATAAACATTTTTTTTTCAACATGTTATTTCAGGCCACTTCCTAGTCAAGTGTAACCTGCTTCAGCATAATTTTCTCTCTCAAGTCACCATTCTGGGTCACCCCGATGTTTAATTTTTCATTTGAATGTGTAATAATTATGTAGCACTACAGGTTCGTAAATAATAATGTAGAAACATACTTAAATAATTGCCAGAAAATTAAATTTAAAATTACCGACCATAGGTTTGCGGTTGAACTGTACAACTGTTGAACACACTCATTATTATAATTTTTGAAAATGTTTCTTGTTGGTTCATTCAAGTGTCGCGTGCTAGTTGTTTTGCAACACTGCTCACTTGCGTCCATATGCATGACCGCATATTCTAATTTAAAGTTTAAGAAAGAGCACGTACACATTTCATGTTTTATTCTGAAATTGCAAAAATGCAACAATCTTGGGTATCTCATTGCATACAAAATTATATTGTTACTGCAAATCTCATTCAAAAACATTTCGAACAACCAAATAAATCTGAAAAAAAACAAAAACGTCACATTTAATCATTTAAATATGTCTATTTCTTCAAGAAATATTAAAATCTTATAAATACGCGTACAAGAACTTTTTAACACTACGTGTAAAACTTGTGTCCCAATGTTTATAAAATCTGATAAATTGGTGTCTCGTTGGCAGGCACTACATCGGAATTCTCTTCCAAAACTCGCGTGCAGACTACTGGTCACGTCATAAAGCCATAGAAACCACACACTGATTCACCAGTACCATAATCCATGGCATTATCGGAGCTTTGAAAGGTCAAGGTCGTCTGACGATCTGTGAAATTTTCCCCAAACTGCGTTGACTCACGTGAGACACATACAGACATTGTATTCGGTTGGTAGATGTCGTCTGTTCCGAAGAATGTGCCGTATGGGTATTGTTGTGACGTCATACATGGGATTGTGACGTCATCAGCATGGTCACTAGCGTTTGGACGTACTTCATCTCTATCATAATTCGAGCCATAACGTTGTATCGGACTTAGCGGGAATTCCAGGTGCATTTCAATTCTTGAATTTAGCGCCACTTTACCACATTTGTCTGCGTTGATTCCGGTGAAAGATGCATCCGAAATAAGGGAAGTGGAGACCAAACAATCATCGGCACAGAGGCTGTCGTCGATGTTCGATCGATGACTAGAGTAGTTGGTAAGCACTATATCCGGTGACAAGCTTGTGCGTTGGGTAGATCTACTCATCCGTTTGCTTCTGACTTCATTTCCACGTGTCTGACTCTTCACCGAACGCAATGGTGTTTTCTCTTTCCTCGATTTAGCACGGCGGTTCTTAAACCAAATAAGTATATGGTTTTCGGTCAGACCGAAATTCTCTGCTAACTCCTCCCTCATGATTAAATCAGGGAAAATTGTTTGTGCGAACGTAGATTCCAAAATGGCGACTTGGTCCTGAGTGAAAGTAGTCCGTTCTCGCCGCTCTTTCCTCGGGTTATGTAGAGAAGCATGGTACATTCTATTCACCATTATGAATAAACTTTATTATACTCTACTCTGTGTATTTCCGATTGCACGAAAGAATGTAAAGTTGCGCTTTTAATTCGTTTTCCCATTTCGTTTGGTATTTATACGCGAATGGTACTTGTTGTGCATGCGCGATAGAACACAAGTTGTTTGTCACGAGCTGAAAAATGTCGGCGTATTAAAGTGAGATATTATTTCACATCAATACGGTCAATGATTACTAATTTCTTTGATGCCCAAACTGTTTGCGCGCTTCTAATGGCCTGAAATTAGCGGTTTACCAACGCGTGAAAAACGTTTAAGAAATCGAGTAATACGAATGCTTTCTCTTGCGACTTTTTGGTTCCGATTAATATTAATTTTTGTTTAGACAAATTGTATTGGTTGCCATATATGTTAAACCTCTTTTAATAATGACTTTTGTGCACTTTTAACGCATTTCACGTTTATTTACAATATATATCCGCTTACAAATTGATAAAATAAAAAAAACGGCGACATCTATATGGCTCAGAAAAAGCATCATTTGAGTGTAAATCTAAATATAAACGTTACGATTCTCCTCCGTTCTGTCGCATGTTTCATTTTTATAAAACCGCGGGTTTCCGGTTCTAAAAAAGTCACGTTACAATTGAGCGCGAAATTTAATCAAGAAACGTTTAACAAAATGCATATTTGTTTCGTCAAAAATGTATAACTTTATAGAGCAAGTTAAGTTTATAGAAAACGTTTCATATATATAGCCTTGCTATATTAAAATAATTCATT